>JZKD02S1737735.1:46845-60320 GCA_000966675.3 Picea glauca | reverse complement strand
ACAATATATACAATGTTTTTAGGTATTCCGTAGATACCAAAACCCTAATCCCTTAATCCGAGATTAATTTACAAATCAGCTAAAAATAGTAAAATCCGCTAAAAATAGCAAAAACTGCTAAAAAAATTTCGGGGCATTGCCCCGAACTCTCCGCGTACTTGGGGCGCTGCCCCGAACCCCGTCAGCCCCAGGCTACCGCCCGATGCCGAATGCTCCGCGTAACCAGGGGGGGAATACCTGCCCCCCCTGGGACCCCCCTAGGAAAGCGCCTGATGCACATGGCAGAGCCCTAGGTGAAGGGATCGTCAGACGCAGTCGTCGTATCTGACGCACCCACACACACACACATGCAAAGAATATAACACATACCCAACACATAAGTTCATTAAGCAGGTCGCCATTGTAACTATTCCACCCTATCCCCGCCCCTTCTGGACTTGATCACACGACGTTGGATTTCATCACCAACTAGCATGGTCATCAAAAGAAGGTCATGTCTGCTTGGTTGATTCTTAGATTTTGTTAGCGTGTGTTGTTTCTTACGTTAGTTGGCCCTAGATTTTCAGTGTGTTTTGCCTTTTTCCACAATTGAGCCCATAGATGATCAAGGTCTTCACCGATCACGTAGGATGCAAGGGCTGCCTCCAGAAGGATATCAATCCTTACCTCCTAACCCTCTCAAAGACGACCACCGTAGAGAGGTAGAAAATCCATCTGACCCTGAAAGTGCTATTTCTCCTCCATTAGATAACCTGGAAGATGCTTTTGTTACGATTGCAAACCCCACTTCGGTGACCCCTCTCGAACCACTTTTACTTCGTTTAGACTCCCTTGGGAACGTCATAGACGAAGAATTCCCACGATTACCAGGGAGGATTTTTACCGAAACATATATGAGATCCACGCAACCAATCTTTGGTGAGGAATATAGGACTCTTATTCGTCCTGACACCGCAGTAAATACCAATCCCACACCCGCTCGTTCTATTTGGAGGACTTCATCGAGACGCGATCTCTATGAACATTTCGAGTCCTTTCGACAACCATTCCATCCTGATAACCCTCCTAGTGAAACAGGACCCTCCGGTCAGACCATGAGTCACCCAGTCGATCGGGTTGTTAACCCTACTGCTATTCCAGCACGAGTCAGTCCCAATGATAGACCCATCACATCTGCTCACCCGAGAATACAGGTCCCTGCTTTCCAAACACAACTGGCTGGAGGGCAACCACCATCGAACACACCTTTTCCTTCTGGAGGACTATTGTTCCATGGCGGGCCTACCCCTCCCGGGGGCCAACCCCCTATTCATCCTCCTCCTGGAGGGCAACCTCCGTCTGCCAGTCATACCCCGGTCATAAACCCACCATTGGCAGGGGGGCAAACCCCATTGGTTGGAAACCCTTCACAACCCTGGAGAGTGTCTTCAGGAGGCACTTTTACTCAACCCCACGTTGGGGGGCACTCTTATAATAACCCATTAGGAGGGGTACCCAATCCTGGTCCTTCCGGTACATCTTACCCACAATCTTATTCGGGTGGCATCCAAAACACCACCTGGAGTACTCTGGGACCACAGTCTTATTCTCCTCATGGGTCCAATGTGTATCCACCTCCGGGATCTACTCCTCACCATCCTCAAGGGAAAAATGTCTATCCTCTTCGGGGGCAAGAAAATCACCCGGCCTATAATGCTCAAAATCCACCAGGTCATGCCAACGTTTCTCATCCATCATCGAATCCTTATTATCCTGGCCAACAACAACTGTATCTAGGAGGACCTACTGGTTACAACTATCCATCTAACCTGGCTTATGGTCCTATCGGTGTCCCCATGCCACACCAATATCATTCGTATATTAACCGACAACTACCTTTCCTTGCGACTCTGGATATCCTAGACTTGTCTCGGTTAACTAATGATCCTATTTCTCATTCACCGGTTTGGCCAGTCATTCCAGCTAAACTTCCTTTTGATATTATGAAGTTTGATGAAAACCCTGGTGAAGATTGAAACAACCATGTTATGACTTTCCATTTGTGGTGTTCATCAAACTCCCTCATGGATGATTCTATACATTTGCGTCTTTTCCAGCAAACACTTATCGGTTCGGCAACAAAGTGGTATATTGAACTACCACGTGCTTCTTTTCATGATTTCAGTTCCCTTGCCATGTCTTTACTCATGCACTTTCAACTTCCTATTCACTACGAAACAGGTATTTAACTCTTGACCTCCCTTCGTCAAACCAATGCCGTACATATCTCCGACCATATTCACGAGTGGAGATGATGACGAAGGATGATCAAGGCCGTCATCCCCGACATACTATTGGTGGAATGGTTCATGAAATCAATGCTACCACCAATCGTTCGCGATGTCGCTATGGGTGGTGCGGTCACGGAGGAACAAACCATTGCTCGGGCTCAGTATTTAGATTTGGTATATTCCCAATCTAGTACTTTGTATGATTTTCTTCCGAATTCTACTCAAGCTAATACCGATCCATCTAAAACATCATCCTCATCTCATGCGGATGGTGTTGTCGGCTCCATCAAAATTCAACCTATTTCCCAATCGCTCACACCCTCCTCTACCTCCCCTCAAACTCATATTGCTAAGGTGAATGCAGTTCAATCTACCCCTTCACAACAATCCGGAGGTAAGAAGAAAATGAAGAATAAATCAAAAAATATTAATGAACAAACAAAGAATCAAACACCTGCTGCTGAAAAGCAAACACAACGGAAGATGAAATTCCCGTGTCTCATTTGTGGTGATGATCACTACACCTGATACTGTCCACATCGTGATGAAGTGGCCAAAATTTTCCAAGGAAAGTCACAACCCGTTGTGCTTACTCATCCTTTTCCACAGTAGCAATCCATGATTGCTCAAACCCCCTCACCTGGGGGCAGTTATAGCAATCCTCATGATGAGGCCACGTCGAGTGCACATATTTATATGTTTAATGGGATCAATTTAACCACTCTCTCTAAGGCATACGACACACCAGGTAACCCTGATAAAGGAAAATACGTTAATGGTACTAGCACTTTACCAGATACGTCATCGTCCTCCGTTAGTCTTCCATCGGTTAATCCTCCATATGGACCACTCCATATTGAGAATCCCATGTTCGACTCTATATTACACCCTCCTAAGAGCGCCATTTGGAAATCTACCTTCAATCCCAATTCACGGGCTGCCCAAAATTACAATATTGTAGAATATTTGGCCCAAGCACCGTGTGCTATGTCCACCTTGGAAGTTTTACAACACTTCCCCAGTCAACGTAAAATGCTCTTAGCCGCTCTTAGTGCTATTGATCCTGATTCATCCAACCAGATGATGTTTAACCTGGATAATTATGCGTCTCGACTCTCTCACCAACTTGCTTTCCAAGTTGATGTTGTTGTCCACAATCAACAAATCCACTGAACTATTCTGGATGAGGGAGCCTCGACTTGTGTTATGTCTTTGGCATGTTGGAAAGGTTTAAAATCACCAGCACTCAATAAATCCCCAATGATGTTACGCACCTTCGATGGGCGAGGTTTTCATCCTCATGGGATTTTACAGTCCCTGCCCATCCAATTGGGTGGAAAAACTGTTACCATTGATGTTGAGGTGGTCGATGCTCCCCTCGATTACAACTTGTTACTTGGAAGGAGTTGGTTTTATTCTATGACTGTTGTTGTCTCATCGGTTTTTCGATGTGTGCAATTTCCTCATCAGGGAAAAATCATCACTGTTGATCAGTTGGATTTCTTCACACCTGATGCTCGCATTCCTACTACAAACAATATTCCTTTCCCGGTAGACCATAAGATCATGTATGAAAGAATTGGTGTTGGCTTACTGAAAGATTCTAGACTCATGGGTACCTTCCCTACAACACTTCCACCAACTATACATCACGTTGCCATGGTCGATATGATTTCGACCACAACTTATCAATCTTTGGGATCATCTGACCCCTGGGTTGCACCTTGACCGTTGGAATTCGATGCACTAAGTGACACCGTGCCACTTAGTCTAGTTGAACCATCATACGTTTATACCCAATTCACTTCTCCCTCGTCGGATGACCAACATCTATTGGAACCCAACATTTCATCGATGCAACCATGATCAGGTTCCTTGTCGACTGCAATCCACTACATTTCCCCAACTCTTCCTATTTCGGAAATGTTTCGCATTGACAAGCTACCTTGGGATAATCACCATCCCCAATCCTCTTTTCTTCCTCTGTGTGAAGAAGTTTGGGCAGATATACAGTCTATCTCCCCTCCTAATGTCGATTTTCTATCGCCTCCCATGTTTTCAACTTCCAATGATTTGGATCTGGTAGTTGACTTGGTGATTTCTTCGATAGGTTTATTGGAGCATGATATCCTTACTCCTATCATGACCCTCGAAATGAATTCCTCCCTGAGTGATTATCTTCCATCCAGTGAAGATCTCTTGGAAGCCATGACCGAGTTTTGTCCCTTGACATGGTATCCTTCCAGAGCATTATCCTCTTGGAAGCCATGATCAAGAAGCAGTAACGAGAATAGTTTCTCCTCTCTGTGGAAAGCTCGTTAAAAAATGAAACAGAGGCCTCTAGCTTTCATGCTAGGGGCATGTCATGAGCATAGTTTCTTTTCTCTGTGGCAAGCTCATTAAAAAATGAAACAGAGGCCACTAGCTTTCATGCTGGGGGCATGTCACGGGCATAGTTTCTTTTCTCTGTGGAAAGCTCATTAAAAAATGAAATAGAGGGCCTGAGCATAGTTTTCTTCGCTGTAGAAAGCTTGTTAAAAAATGAAACAACAATCTGGGGATCGAATCCAGAACCCTGAGCATAGTTCTTTTCCTGTGTCAAGCTCATTAAAACATGAAACAGTCACCTCTCTTGAACCTTCTTTTCATCCACCCTTCTCCTTTTTCTCATCCACTCGAGAAATTGGTGACGACCTCAGAGCCGGTGGATGAATTGAATCTTGGAGGGCATGTTTCTAGCCTTTGACGACCATTCTAGAGCTAATCCACCAGCTTTCAAGTTGGGGGCATACCGAGCTTAGTCTTTGTTCTTTCTCGTGCTCGTAAATACATGAGAATGCAACCGGGTAAACTTTTATCTCTTTTTCAGATCCATATGGATACGAACATACGAAAAAGGAACCCCCCTGGAGTCTACTTTAAACCCTTTTCAGACTCTCTAAATATGAAAAGATCATTGAGTGACCTTGCTTCCTTTCACACTCGTTAAAAGGTCAGAAAGGGCGTCTTTTGAGCGATAGTTTAACCCTTTTTAGGTCTTGCTAGACTACTGTACGAAAAAGGAACTGAGAGAGTTCTCTTTTAAGTTTTTTTCCAAACTCTATAAACCCGAAAAAACTTCGAGTTTTCTGTCTTTGGACTCGTTAAAGAACACATCGGCATGCCCATATGGGACCGAACCCTTACTTCTTCCGGTTCGTTAAACAAAGGAAGAGGAACTTACCGAAGGTGAGTTATATCGAGCATGTGTTATCCTCCTCGAGCTCATTAAATAAAAAAAGAGGTACTCATCTATCTGGATGGGGAAAAAAATTGAAAGGATCAAGCCAAGCAGTCTCTTGAGAACATCATCCAACACTTCTTAGAGTTGCCCTTGAACATGGCACTTTGTCACTTTGCACGTATCATAATCCACTGAACCTCTGCACTGAGCCAATCCTTCAAGTTCCTTTCTCTCCTTTGGGTCACCCAACGCAAGTCACAGTATCCATTGCATAGTTTTGGTCCATTTCATGTTTTTCTATTGTGCCTCAGTGTTCAAGGGAAGTATCTTCCTTGAGAGTCAGCCATCCCAAGTATCTTTCCTCAAAACTTGTGTTAGCCCATGTCCGTTTGATCTGCCAATCACATCTCTGTGTCTGTTTCATGTTGTTGATGGGTGATACATCAAGGCCCTCCCTCGATGAGTCTAGTCCTGTCGACTCCAACACATTATCTGGGAACCAGACTTAGAAACCAATTAGTAATTTGGGACCTGCATGCCTCAATGGCAGGCCTCCTCACATTCGACAGTAGGTTTACATCATTGACCTTTGATTGAATGATTCCATGAGTGTTCAACTTCATCTCATCTATTCAAATTCACTGGAATGTACTAGGGTATTTTGGGAATCATTGACATTAATGGTGATCTCCCTCGCACTTGTTAACGGTTCACACCATTGACCAGTAGTCAAGTGGTTTCTGCCATGTTCGACGTCAAGAAATCTATTCGCATGGTCAGATCCGTGCCATATTGGGATTGGTAAGAAGACCCTAGGTTGAGTAATCACTTTGATATATGCTTTGCCCAGGTTGCGAAAGAGTTTATATTGGACAACGAACACATACACTGTTACATAGATCCACTTTGTATTGGTCGTGGCTATGTCTTGTCATCTCGTAGATCCATTGTGTATTCTTCGTGGCTACAATCAGTCTGAGTCATCAAAGTATAGATCCACATTGTATCTTCGGTGGCTATACATTTTTTATCAATACAATTATGGATCCGTAGTGTATTTTACGGCGGCCATACCTCGCAAATCTTGATCACCCAAGCATAGGTATGCCTGCCTTGGGTTTTGAAATATGTCATGATATTTGTTGGATGTTTGTGTGTAGCTTCCATCAGGTTCTCCGAGTCTATACCCTTTCTTGGATGTCTACAAAGTATTTCAGTTATCATTTGGCATATTCTAACTTCATACTTTGGGGGGCATTATGTTACATGTCAAAATTACTCAACTGGATAAGTGTCACATGTTCCTCTCAATTGTCGTAAGTGTCGCATCTTCCTTACAACTTTTGCAAGTGTCACAAGTTGGTTGCAAGTGTCGAAAATTATGTTTGAGCATACTTCCATGCCGATGACACTAAGGGGACACTTAGGACACCTCATATGCTTGGTTTGAAGAAGAAGAACTGGTTTATTGAAGTCAAATGACTCTTAACACCTGAAGAGAGCTCTGAAACAAAGGTTTTGAGGGGGAGCGCTCCCCTATATCAGCCTTAGGAGTGTTGGCGCTCCCCTACAAGGCTTCAGAGAGCGTTATAACACTCCCCTGCCCCCTCTGAAGGAGATATACTCATATTGAACGCACTGGTGCTTCCCTAAAGCTTACCAGTTAGCGCTACAACGCTCTGATGCCCCTTCTAAGGGAGCGTTGCCTAATATGAGGCAGTAGTTGGCCTGTTGAGGAGAATAAGGAGAGGATCTTTCGATATTAGGAGGCAGTTGTGTTTGAATTCTTGGTTTCATCAAGAGATCCCTGATCTACGGAGGAAGTTCCAAACTTTTTCTAAAGATAACTCAAGAGGTTAAGCTCCTCTTAACCTATATAAGCAAGCTCTATGATGGTGGAAAAGGGGAAAGAACTGTTGATATGAAACTTATGATCTTGGAGGAAACACACAGTCAGCCAAAGGAGAGTGATCAGTGAAGCTGCTGTTATCCAGGTTGTGGACCTTTCAAGAAAGGGTTAGACGAAGAAGACTTGACGAAGCTGTCGCATTCACATCTACGATTGTAAGTACTATTGTCGTTATTCTCATTAATATGACACGCTTGGCCTGTTTCTTTCTAGTTTGTGTCTAATGTTGCATGAACTTATCATTAATTGATAGATTTTTTTTCAAGATAACATCAATAGAGTAGGAAGTGGTCGTATCTTGTTTGTCTGCAGAACTCAGCGAGTAGCAAAGGATCGAAGCGCAACTCGGAGAATGCAGGGAAAAACGTCGATAAAGAGGTACTTTTTTTCTCCTTCCTTCTCATGTGTTAGTTTAGATAGATTTGAAAGGAAGTCAGTGTCCACGTTAAGAATTTTCTATGTAGAATTAGGGTCAAGCTCTTAGAGGTAATCTACCTGTCCGTAGGGAGATTTTCCTGCAACAGGATGCAGGGGATGTCGTTGGTGATCCAGTCAATACTAGAAGGACTCGATATAATTTTGAGGAGCCTCTTGTTTCACTCACTGCCACTAAACCATTTCCCTCCAAGCATCTCTTCTTGGTTCATTATTCAAATCCACAATCTTATGGCGAGGCTGCTGCAAATCCCTTTTGGGAATCTTCCATGCAGGAGGAGTACAACTCTCTCCTCGAGAACTAGACTTGGGATTTGGTTCCCCTTCCTTTTGGTAGGAAAATTGTCTTATGAAGATGGGTCTACAGGACTAAGAGCATAGCAGATGGACATATCAATAGATACAAATGCAGGCTTGTTGTCAAATTCTTTCAGTAGGTTCATGGTATTGACTATGATGAGACCTTCGCTCTAGTAGTGAAGATGGATTCCATACGATTGGCTCTTTCCATTGCGAAAACCAAGGGATGGGAATTCCATAAGATGGATGTGAAGAATGCATTTATTCATGGTGATCTCTATGAGGAGATCTACATGGAGAAACCCCAGGGATTTATGCAACACTCATCTTTGGTCTCTCGACTGAAGAAGTCACTTTATGGCCTCAAGCATGCTCCAAGGGCATGGTATGAAAATATGGATCGCTACCTATTGTCACAAAACTTTGTATGCTGTAAATCAGAACCGAATGTCTACATGATCAGGATGCCTAATTCACTTCTACTTTTAGTTTTGTATGTTGATGATTTGTTGATCACCGGGTGCTCAACTTCAATGATTATTGCAGTCAAGAGGATTCTACATGACTGGTTTGTGATGACGAACATGGGTCCGCTACACTTCTTCCTTCGACTTGATATTAGTCAGGATGCATCAGGCATAAACTTTCTCGGTCCAAGTATGCACAAGATTTCCTTGAGATATTTCACATGATAGACTGCAAGTCTTCTCCGAATCCTTTCCTATCAGGATTCAAACTTGAGAATGGTAGAGAGATTCCATTGGTTGACAACACACTGTAAAGGAAAATAGTGGGGATCTTGTTGTATCTCACACACTCCATACCAGACCTCTCATATGAATTTGGCACAATTTCCAAGTTCATGCAGGAGCCACATGAACTACATTCGAAAGATGCAAAGCATATCCTTCAATAAATACAGGCCACCATCACCTTTGGGATTCATTATGCAACAGACTCTACATTATATCTCATCAGGATTACTAATTTTGAATGGGCTGGCGATAACACTGATCGTAAGTCCACATTTGGTTACTCACCTAGTCTTGGTTCCAGGCCTATCTGTTGGTCGAGAAATAAGCAAGTTCTCTATCTTCAGCCGAGGCAAAGTACATAGGGGTAGTTAACATAACCATTCAGGCTATGTGGCTACAACATTTTCTCACTGATTTGGGAATTCAATTTCATCGACCGATCGTCATCTGGTGTGACAACCAGAGCACTCTAAAGTTCTGCAGAGATCCAGTTCAGAGGCACCAAACAAAGCACATCGATATCCACATGCACTACATACAGGAATTATTACACGAGAGGATCATCGACTTACAATTATTTCCTTCAACAGAACAGACGACAACCATCTTCACCAAGACCTTCACTGAGTAGAAGTTCCATTCTCTATGAAGTCGTCTTGGAGTGAAGGACACAATTGCCTAGAAACTGTNGGGGTGTTGGAGTTACTTCACACACACCTAGGATTTATTTTTCCTAAGGTTTTTCCTTTTTTATTAGTCATAATTAGTGATTATCTAGTCTCCTATATTTTAGGAGAGAATATTCCACCCGAAGAATATTCTCTTTCAATTGACACTTTAGTTTGGCTAGTTGAGTTGAATTTACATGTTGCATTGGTTTTATCACCATGAAACATTGGGAACATCACCATGATAATTAGACATTTCCTTGATATCATCACAAAACTGGCACATTAGCCTTGATTCCCTGAGTTAACTCCTCACTACTCTCTGTTCAGTCAGTTAACTGAAGACTAGTTGACTAGTTAACTCAACTAGGTGGTAGTTCACTCCCATAACTTCCTAAGAGACTAGACTAGGTGGTAGTTCACTCCTGTAACTGCTGGTGTGTGTCCATATCACTCTATACCACCACTATGGTGCATTGTTTCACCTCTAGTGTGAACTAATTGAGTTATACAGAGTACATCATGTGTAAATTATTCATTATTCACAACGGTTAATGAGAATTTTTTCATTCTTTCTCTCCTTCTTCTTCTTTCTCCAATTCTCTCTGAAAATGTGTGTTTTATTGTTTAGATATATATATTATGTGTAGGTTCAACACATTTACATATATAAGGAGGAAGAAGAAGGATAAAAGGGCATCTCATTTTTCTTAGGAAATTTGAGAATAAGGCTAAGAAGAGCTAGCATAGTAGTGGAATGAGGGCTCGAGGGTTCTGAGTCATGATGACCAAGGGGTTGGTTTGGAGGAGATTCATCCCCCACACTCTATTTTTGCATGTGGGATTAAGGATTGGAGTGCCACATGTAAGTTAATTCCTTTAGCTTTTAGGTAAGTCACTCAATGTGCACACTCTTTCTTATAAACTTTGTAATCTTGAATAGTGTATCTATACCTTTATTGGATAATTGTTGCAATATGGTGGTGTTTATATATGTAATTAGAATTTGGTCCATTAGAGAATGACTCACTTTTGTACCTATATTTAAGTAAGAAATACCAACTCAAATATAAGGTCCTTTTTTATCTATGTGCTTCTCCTTTGGGTTGATGCGTAGGATTTCTAAAAAATTATCACAATATCAAGAAGGAAGTTTTCTAGGAAGATCTTAAAGTTGATGTTCAAAATTTTGTGGAAGAGTGTTTGGTTTTCCAAGAAAAAAAAGGAGATATTATCAAGGCCTCAAGTCTTCTACAATCATCAACCATACCAATTTATCATTGGGAAGAGGTGTCAACGGATTTTACACTGGTCTATGAAAGTTTGAAGAAAAAAATCCCATCATCATGCTAGTGGATCAAGGCACAAATTATGTCAATTTTTCTCACTCTATTATCCTTTTAAGGTGATTACAATATATTCTCATCCATGGAAACATTTCAAAACTAACATGGAAACCCCAATATTATTTTAAGTGAAAAAGATCTAATTTTCACTAGTAATTTTTGGACCGATTTGTTTTCTTGTTTGGGTACTCAAGTAGCTCACAACTCCTCTTACCATTCCTTATATGATGGAAAAATTTATATTATGAATAAATGTGTGGAAGGATGGCTCCATTGTTTTTCATATGATAAATAACCATAATGGGTCAAATGGATACCTTAGAAAATTGATACAATGGTTGTACACCATTTCCTTCAATACTTCATCTAAAATGTTCATGTTTATCACACTCTATGGGTATCATACTTCATCTATCGCATCACCCTTAAGAGTGAAACCTAGGGGTCAAACAATGCAAGATACCGATCCACATCTAAGAATAAATTCTAGAACTGTTGAATGAAAACTTAGCTATAGCATAAAACATGATGAAATGATTGAATCATATCAACATGATCACAATGAAAGTCACTTTGAAGAGGAAGATTAAATAATTTTGAGGTAGAAACCATACAAATAAATGTTCCTCAATAAACCAAAAAAGGATAATAAATTAGTACCCAAGTACTATGGTCCCTATAGGGTATTTCACAAAGGCTTGGTAGCATGGCTTACATATTAGATTTGTCTCCTTCTTCATTTATACATATGGTCTTCCATGTTTCCTATTTAAGGAAGGTAATTGGTGTCAATAACCCATTCAAACTCAAACTATTTTTCTAGAGGTTGATGAAGAGGAAAGAGTCATACTAGAATATGAAAGTGGTGCAGACCCCTGAACCTCGAGCCGAGATCCGCTCAAGATATTTTCCAAAACTCCATAAATGTCAGAAGGGACTTCTTTTCTTTGACCATGCAAGATATTGGGTCTCGCTAGCTCACGGATTTTAACACCATTCCATAGCTCTCAGCAATAGCCAAGATGTGAAACTATGAATAGGCATAAGGTATAATCATTTCTCCCTTAGCCCCCCCTTTTCAATATGACCACGACCAAGGCCTGGCACGAGCCCTTTCGCGACTCGCGAATTCACAAGTTGGAGAGTTGTGGACTCTTGACTCCTCCAACACCCTAAATGTCGATAACCGAACTTGCGATATGGCGGATGGTGTATGGCCCCTTTCTGTTAGCTCCCTTTACAAATGACCACCAGCTAGGATAAGTACTAGCCCCTCTCACAACTTGTGACTTTGTGAGTTGGAAGGTTGTAAACTGTTGCTCTCCCCTTGCAAACCTTCGAAGTGCGATAAGTCAACAGACTGTTGACTTCTCCCAAGATACGTGTCCACACCAACTGTCGCCCACTTTCACCTTTTCTGCACGCTACGTCAGTGCCACTTGCTGCGTGTGACTTCGACGTTCAATGTTTCGTAACCTCCATGATCACAACAAAGGTTTATTCACCTTGAAACCCCGATACACGATATGACACAGGGGGTTGATCCAACAATTCTCCTATTGCTGAGATGCAATGGCCTGGATCTCTTGCCTTATACCTCGTGACTCGGTACTTGGAATGACCTAGGAATTGGTATTCCTTCCAAACCCACGAACCCCTAAACCCTGAAGAAATATGACGGCTCGAATAAAATGAGATCAACGTCTCCCGTTGATACTCGACTCCCAAGTGATGGGTTCCTCCTGTCTCTAACCACCTTGCAAGTTTGACGTGATCTGACAGTCCTCGCAAATTCATCAATTCTCCATGGAGAATTTCAACCGTCCATCTGCGTCCTTGATAATTCTTTGGCCCCAAGATTTTATTTGGATTCTTGGCCTTTCTTGCTCTTGTATGATTTTGATTCAAACTTTCACTCACCCTTTGCAACCTTCAAACAAAGTTGATTTTCTGGGTCTTTGACTTGTCTTGGAGAGTTCTGACTTCAAACCTCCCCTATGCACTAACTTTTCACGACACGATAACTACTCTAAATATCTCTCAAAGGAAGTTGTGTGCACTCCTTGCGACAGAGAATTCTTCAAATCCTCTGCAAAATTGAAGAAATTTTCCCTCTTTCCTAGCCTGCTCACTCCTTACACGACTCTGAGCCTTGCTCATGCTTCTCCCTATAAAAGCAAAATTATATCTTTCCTGAGAGTTCTGAGATGAATTTTAGAACCTAGTCGATGCACTCCTTGTGAACCCTCCACCACACTCTTTGCAGGAGTTCTCAGAAAGAGAAACAATTGAAGCTCATTCTCCTCTTATCCAGAATTCAAACATTTAACAAAGAATCTGAGAGCACACACACAAATAACATTGAAATAAAATGCACACAGAGAATATAAACAAGCCTATAACATACCATTCAACAGGGGGTTCCAACAACCATAACACACACATACATTTGGATTCCCGGACCCCAGCTTTTCTGGGGTTTTCTTTTGTTACACTGAACTCATGCACCACTCGGAATAATGTAATTCCTGATTCTCTGCGCGCGTGGAGACCGTGTTACAAGTTTTTA
>JZKD02S1737735.1:0-24916 GCA_000966675.3 Picea glauca | reverse complement strand
CTTCCTTCTGGGAAAATCCACGAGCGACAAATCTTGCTTTATACTTCTCAATACTTCCATCAACAACATGTTTTATTTTTAAGAGCCATCTGGAGGATACCACATCTTTATTCTTAGGTCTAGGAACTATTTCCCATAATTTGATCTTCATTTCGGATTGGTATTCCTCTATCATGGCATCTTCCCATTATTTCCTCTGAATGGCTTCTTCAAAACAGGTAGGCTCCTCTTCTAGGAGGTCACACATCAAAGCTGTATAACTGGATAATGGATTTGGTCTTTTCACCTGTCTCATAGTTCCTTGGGGAACTCCATACTTCTCTCCATATTGAATAAGCTCTCTAGCCCAAGCTGGATTTCGTTTATGGAGGATCGTCATCTGAGGAGGTTCTTGCACTTCTACTATATCATGGTCTTCTAGAAGTTCCTCATCAGGGGAATTTACAACTTCCCTCACTAGTTCTGTAGCTCTGGGAACCTCCCTCATTGCAGTATTGGGGATTACGGGTTCCTCTTCATATACCTCTTCAAGTTGGCATAGTTTATATTTATTGAGCACTTCATCTTCATCAAAGGTCACATCCCTGTTGATTTCAATGTGATGTTGACCTGGTATATATATTCTGAAGACTTGTTTCTCTTTTATTTAGGTATATGAATAAACATTGAACAACCAAATATTTTGAGATGGCTTACCTCTAGCTTCTTTCCGGTGAATATCACCTCTTGTGTCTTGAGCCCAAGTGCACTATGGGAAAATCGGTTATGCACATAAAAAATTTCCATTGCTGCTTCTGTCCATAAGCACATAGGAAGATCTTGATCATGGATCATAGTCTTCACAGCTTCCAGTATGGTTCTGTTCTTCCATTCAGCTACACCGTTTTGTTGGGGATTATAGGGAGTAGTGAGATCCCTCTTGATCCGACCATCTTTGAAGAAGTTCACAAACTCTTTTGAGGTATATTCTCCTCCATTATCTGACTTGGGTATCTTAATCTTTCTTTCATAATGGTTCTCTATCAAGGCTTTGAATTCCTTGAACTTGTTGAACACTTCATCTTTAGATTTCAAGAAATATATCCAGGTTTTACGAGAATAGTCATCAATTAATGATGCATAATATGCATACCTGCTAATGGAGGATGATGGCATTGGGCCACATACATCTAAATGAATGAGTTCTAGGACTCCTTCTATCTTGTCGTCCCTCTTCAGAAACAGGTTCTTGATGTTCTTCCCTTGCACACATCCATTGCATATGCCTTTATGGTTACCTTTGAGTTCTGGTAAACCTGTGATTGGTTTGCATAGGTATGGTAGTGACTTGTATTTTATGTGGGATAACCTTCTATGCCAAATTTCACATGATTTTTCAATGGCGTGGGTCATGGCAACCTCTGAGTGACCCTTTAGTTTATACAAGCCATTTTATTCACTTCCAATGATGATTGCTTCATTTAAGGTTTCTCCTTTAGCCCACATAAGAACTTCTCCATCTATAAAGGCAAATCTGAAGCATTTCTTTTCTAAAGCTGAAATGGAGAGTAGGTTCTTCTTCAAGCCTAGTAAATATAGTACATCCTTCATTTTTAGTGAATTCCCTAAATTTAGTTTATGATTTGATTCTCCCACTCCCTTGATGGGATATTGGTAATCATCTCCAAGTGTCACTTTCTAAGAAAAATTATTTTCTGAGATACAAGAGAGAATGTTTCTTTGTCCCATCATGTGCTTGGATGCACCACTATCAATGAGCCAAGTGTCCTCTCTAGGTGTTACAGATCCTGAGAGGGATGAGATCAAGACATTGTCTTTGATATCCTCTCTTATCATCTTTACGGGTGTCTCTTTATCTTCGACTACATGGGCATGGATCCTCTTATGTTTTATCTTGTATTCTTCTCTTCTGGTTGGACAAAACTTTGCAATGTGTCCCATCTTGTCACAATGATAGCATTGTACAGATGAGTAGTCTCTTTCCTTTCGTTGTCCTTTCTTATGAAATCTCCTTGGATGAGATTCTTTATGATTGAATTTGTTTGAATGTTGAGACTCTTTATGAGTCTCCTTTTGGAAGTAGGTTTTCTTCCTTCCTCCTTTGGTGTGAGTAGCTAGGGCTTGATCATCATCCCTTGCTAGTAACTCTTCACGATTTGCTACTCTTGTTTCTTCTTGGATGCATTCTTCCCATAGACTATCAAACTTCAGTTTCTCCATTCTGGCACATATCATTTGGATGAAAGAATCCTAAGGTCTTGTGAGACCATTTAGGGCCATAATTATGAGTTCATCTTCATCTATGATATCTCCAATAGCTTCTAGTTTTTCTTTGAATTCTGAGATTTTGGAGAAGTATTCCTGAATCATTTCTCCTTACTGCATCCTTGTATTCTCCAGTTGAGTTCTTAGATTCATCTTCCGGTTTATGTTTTTTCCTTCATATAGTCTGGTCAAGGCATCAAACATTTATTTCAGAGTCTTATTATATGACACATAAGGAATTAGGTGGTCTTTGATTGAATCTGCAATGATTCTTTTGGCCCTTATTGTGTCCTTTTGATGCTTTTCCTTTTCTGCAACATCAATGGGTTCTGGTACTTCTTCTTTGACAAATCTTGCTACGTCATTCTCTTAAAGAATGAGGCCAATCCTATACTTCCAAGCATGAAATTTTTCCACTCCTTCTAGCTTTTCAACAAGCTTAACACTTTCATACATCTTTACTTGGAGCTAGGAAAATGACCGAAAAATGAAAGTGCTCAAAATCAAAATCTAAACTTACCAGGAGGTGTGCTTGGCTGAGGCGAGTAGCCTGGTGTGTTTGGATCTGAGAAAATCCAACTTTTTCTCCTCCAAATTTGATTTTTGGATTTATCGACTGGTGCTTCTGGTACCTCTGGTACTTTGGTACTTCTAGTACTTCTGGTACACTAGTTTACTAGTATTTATGGTACTTTCTGAAACTAGGGTTTCACTTTCTAGGAGATCCAACCACTAAAAAGGTGCAGTGAGAGTGCCAAATTGATCCTTAGGTGAGGGCACACTTTTCAAGATGGTTTTGGGGCTAAAAATCTTCACCATAAAAAATCCCTAATTTTCATGTATGATAATAGTGACATTTTTCACTTATGAAAGATGTTTCCTTCAGCTTGGCTCTGATACCATGTTAATGTTTAAGCCATTATTATATTTTTTTTCATTTCATTAGATAATAATAGCATAATCCAAGATCACTGAGCAATACACAATCACAAGAGACACAACATTTATCTTGGGAAACCCTCTAGGGGAAGAAAATCCAGCAAAACTTCCTTAATATAGATAGCCAATACAATGCCAAGAGATCTCTTAAAATAATACAAAAATTCCTCTCCCAGATATGCGCCACTCTCTCTCTCCTTCTTCTCCTACAGTAGATCTGAAACTTGTCTCTCAATGAGCAAGTGTGTTGTGTGTCTAAGTGAGGTGTTAGCCTCTTTATTTATACAAGTCTAGCACATGTGAAGTGTCTCTTCACTGGCAGGGCCGACTTCTCAAACTGGGTGGTTAAACCCACCTTTATTATATTTCTGGGCCTCTTTAATATCTGATGGGGCTGACTTCTTATTATGCCTATTACAATTGTCTTTTGACCAATCCACAAAAGGGAATTTGGTCCTATTACAATAACTGACATGATCAATCCACAATGGGGATTGATCCAATGAATAATATATCAAATCATAATTAGAATACTCTTTGCACTTACATTATTTCAACAATAATTTATTATCCTTCTTGGCTTTCTTGATGGACATTTGTTTGTATGGTTGTAGTCTTAAAAACACCCAATCCCCTACTTCAAAAATTCTTTCACTACGATGTTGATCTGCTTGTTTCATGCAATTTTGTGCCATGGTTAGGTTGTCCNAAGTAGGTTTTCTTCCTTCCTCCTTTGGTGTGAGTAGCTAGGGCTTGATCATCATCCCTTGCTAGTAACTCTTCACGATTTGCTACTCTTGTTTCTTCTTGGATGCATTCTTCCCATAGACTATCAAACTTCAGTTTCTCCATTCTGGCACATATCATTTGGATGAAAGAATCCTAAGGTCTTGTGAGACCATTTAGGGCCATAATTATGAGTTCATCTTCATCTATGATATCTCCAATAGCTTCTAGTTTTTCTTTGAATTCTGAGATTTTGGAGAAGTATTCCTGAATCATTTCTCCTTACTGCATCCTTGTATTCTCCAGTTGAGTTCTTAGATTCATCTTCCGGTTTATGTTTTTTCCTTCATATAGTCTGGTCAAGGCATCAAACATTTATTTCAGAGTCTTATTATATGACACATAAGGAATTAGGTGGTCTTTGATTGAATCTGCAATGATTCTTTTGGCCCTTATTGTGTCCTTTTGATGCTTTTCCTTTTCTGCAACATCAATGGGTTCTGGTACTTCTTCTTTGACAAATCTTGCTACGTCATTCTCTTAAAGAATGAGGCCAATCCTATACTTTCAAGAATGAAATTTTTCCACTCCTTCTAGATTTTCAACAAGCTTAACACTTTCATACATCTTTACTTGGATCTAGGAAAATGACCGAAAAATGAAAGTGCTCAAAATCAAAATCTAAACTTACCAAGAGGTGTGCTTGGCTGAGGCGAGTAGCCTGGTGTGTTTGGATCTGAGAAAATCCAACTTTTTCTCCTCCAAATTTGATTTTCGGATTTATCGACTGGTGCTTCTGGTACCTCTGGTACTTTGGTACTTCTAGTACTTCTGGTACACTAGTTTTCTGGTATTTATGGTACTTTGTGAAACTAGAGTTTCACTTTCTAGGAGATCCAACCACTAAAAAGGTGGAGTGAGAGTGCCAAACTGATCCTTAGGTGAGGGCACACTTTTCAAGATGGTTTTGGGGCTAAAAAGATTCACCATAAAAAATCCCTAATTTTCATGTATGATAATAGTGACGTTTTTCACTTATGAAAGATGTTTCCTTCAGCTTGGCTCTGATACCATGTTAATGTTTAAGCCATTATTATATTTGTTTTCATTTCATTAGATAACAATAGCATAATCCAAGATCACTGAGCAATACACAATCACAAGAGACACAACATTTATCTTGGGAAACCCTCTAGGGGAAGAAAATCCAGCAAAACTTCCTTAATATAGATAGCCAATACAATGCCAAGAGATCTCTTAAAATAATACAAAAATTCCTCTCCCAGATATGCGCCACTCTCTCTCTCCTTCTTCTCCTACAGTAGATCTGAAACTTGTCTCTCAATGAGCAAGTGTGTTGTGTGTCTAAGTGAGGTGTTAGCCTCTTTATTTATACAAGTCTAGCACATGTGAAGTGTCTCTTCACTGGCAGGGCCGACTTCTCAAACTGGGTGGTTAAACCCACCTTTATTATATTTCTGGGCCTCTTTAATATCTGATGGGGCTGACTTCTTATTATGCCTATTACAATTGTCTTTTGACCAATCCACAAAAGGGAATTTGGTCCTATTACAATAACTGACATGATCAATCCACAATGGGGATTGATCCAATGAATAATATATCAAATCATAATTAGAATACTCTTTGCACTTACATTATTTCAACAATAATTTATTATCCTTCTTGGCTTTCTTGATGGACATTTGTTTGTATGGTTGTAGTCTTAAAAACACCCAATCCCCTACTTCAAAAATTCTTTCACTACGATGTTGATCTGCTTGTTTCATGCAATTTTGTGCCATGGTTAGGTTGTCCNGTCCATCAGATTGAGGATAATAGGATGATCTATGAGCCAATTGAGTACCCAAAGAAGAAAATAATTATGTCCAAAAATGTCTAGTGAAGATGGGATCTCTGTCACTTACAATAATATTTGGCCTTCCATGTAGCTTTTGAACTGTCTCCATGAATGCGGTAGCAACTGTACTAGCTTTGAAGGGATGAGAGAGTGCACAAAAGTTTGTGTACTTGGTCAGTCTATCAACAATCACCATGATGACAATCTTTCCTTCAAGATTTGGTAACCTTGTGATGAAATCCATGGAAGCCTTCTCCCAGCACTGAATTGGGATGGATAATGGTTGTAAAAGACGTGGGGTCTTAATTGTTTCCACATTATTTTGTTGGAAAACCAAACATTCTGCCACAAACCTTTGAACATCAGTTTTAAGGCCATCCCCAAAAAAATCCTTCTTGACTGTATGGTAGGTTTTCAAAAATCCTGAGTGCCCTCCTACTGGAGAGGTGTGCAACTCCAATAGTACCTTTTGTTTGATTTGGGAGTTCTTACATAAATATAAGCGATATTTGTACCATAGTGAATCATTTTTCCATGTAANTGAAGATATTCGTTGTTCCAAGAAGTATTTAAGACTATCATGATCTATTTGACCTTGAAGTGCCTACCTATTAGGTAAGGATGCCATTTCCTCAATGCATGTAGTATTGCCATCAATTCCTTCTCATAAATGGGTTTGTGTAAGTCATTTCCCTTGAGTGGTCGACTTTCAAAAGCCAAGGGCCTTCCTTATTGCATTAGGATAGCACCAATTCCATTTCCTGAGGCATCACATTCCACAATAAAGGTTTTTGTGAAGTCTGGAGTGTTCAAGACATGGACTTTGCACATCACCTCTTTAAGTTGTTCAAAATCTTTAGTTGCCTCTAGAGTCCATGAAAATGCATCCTTCTTAGTTATTGCCATTAAAGGTGTTTCTATTCTTCCATAGTTTCGAACAAACTTGCGGTAGTAACCTATCAAACCCAAAAATCCTCTAAGATTCTTCAATGTTTTGGGAATTAGCCAGTCCATCATGGCCTTAATCTTGTTAGGGTCTACCTTGAAACCTTCATGAGATACNTTGGCTAAGTATCACTTTTGAACCTTGATTTTGAGGTGGTTCTGCTAGACAATCTTTCTTCTATTGTATCTCCCAAGTTTTGGTCCTTCTGGGTATGAAACTTTATTTTATGTAGTTCTCTGATATTTCTTCTCTGCAATGCCACAAGTCTGATCAAATTTAGATGTGCCAAGTGGAATTTACGGTAACTTCCCCACAACTTGCTGATTTTTGGCCTTTCTAGGAGATTTCACTTGTATAGCGTGCCCCACACAAAATAATTGATATAAATTATGAAACTCGTACCAGAAATACTAAAGACTGTCCACGATCCAAGGAAACCATTCCCACTCAATTTGGATACTCTAGGAAGAATTTATGATTGTTTTACCTGGAACACCTTCTTGAGACTAGTCAATAGGACTAGTCAGATACCCTATACAACACAAGGTGTATCTACAAATTTAAGATGACCCAGAAGCTGAAATGTTTACCACATATACCTTACTAATTTATTTGAATATCCTCCATATTTTAGGGTCTGAAACGTTACAGAAAATTGTTTATAGCGAAAATTCCACAATGACCCAGTTCAGGATGATTCCAGAACCCTATCTTGTAAAGGTTGTATCTATGAAAGTATAAGGCCTTACGAGCTGAAATTTTAACCCAACATACCTTGATCCATCTAATAAATATCCTCCAAAACGTTCCTTATGAAACATTGTAGAAAACAATTTATAGTGAAAATGCCAAGGTGTCTTAGATGTAGCAGCAAACCCGAAGACCTTGAGCTCTGATACCATATGTTAAGAACCAAATATCAATATAGAATAGAAAAACCTCAGAATAAGTACTCGACACCTTCAAAAAGATATATTTTTAGATAATAAGCCTATTTGAGGGGGAAACCTCCTTTTACCCCACATAAATGTTCAAGTACAAGATGATTCCAAATGAAAATGTCTCCTTGGTATATATAGGAGACTAGGAGGTATANTTGGCTAAGTATCACTTTTGAACCTTGATTTTGAGGTGGTTCTGCTAGACAATCTTTCTTCTATTGTATCTCCCAAGTTTTGGTCCTTCTGGGTATGAAACTTTATTTTATGTAGTTCTCTGATATTTCTTCTCTGCAATGCCACAAGTCTGATCAAATTTAGATGTGCCAAGTGGAATTTACGGTAACTTCCCCACAACTTGCTGATTTTTGGCCTTTCTAGGAGATTTCACTTGTATAGCGTGCCCCACACAAAATAATTGATATAAATTATGAAACTCGTACCAGAAATACTAAAGACTGTCCACGATCCAAGGAAACCATTCCCACTCAATTTGGATACTCTAGGAAGAATTTATGATTGTTTTACCTGGAACACCTTCTTGAGACTAGTCAATAGGACTAGTCAGATACCCTATACAACACAGGGTGTATCTACAAATTTAAGATGACCCAGAAGCTGAAATGTTTACCACATATACCTTACTAATTTATTTGAATATCCTCCATATTTCAAAGTCTGAAACGTTACAGAAAATTGTTTATAGCGAAAATTCCATAATGAATCAGTTCAGGATGATTCCAGAACCCTATCTTGTAAAGGTTGTATCTATGAAAGTATAAGGCCTTACAAGCTGAAATTTTAACCCAACATACCTTGATCCATCTAATAAATATCCTCCAAAACGTTCCTTCTGAAACATTGTAGAAAAGAAGTTATAGTGAAAATGCCAAGATGTCTTAGATGTAGCAGCGAACCCGAAGACCTTGAGCTCTGATACCATATGTTAAGAACCAAATATCAATATAGCATAGAAAAACCTCAAAATAAGTACTCGACACCTTGAAAAAGATATATTTTTAGATAATAAGCCTATTCGAGGGGGAAACCTCCTTTTACCCCACATAAATGTTCAAGTACAAGATGATTCCAAATGAAAATGTCTCCTTGGTATATATAGGAGACTAGGAGGTATAATTAAAACTAATGAATAAAGACGACATAAATAAAATAACATTACTAATGTAATATGCCCCAATTAAGGGGTAATGAACCAATATTAGGGCTTAAGAATCAAGCCATGGAAGCTGATCTATTATAGAAGTTTTTTGAGCAAGAGGATAAAGTGTGATCTGTTTCCTTTGAGTTCCATGTGATATAATCATATTGCCTTTTATACAACCAATGAAAGCATCAGTTGTGGCCAACCAAGGTATTCCAAGAATTAACGAATGGCCTCCTAGATTATATTTTGGTTGAAGAACTAAGAAATCTACTAAATACTCCCAAGAATCCAAAGAAACTTTGATATCTTCAAGTATACCTTTTGGCACTGCTTTAGATCTATCAGCTAATTCTAGGAATGTAGTGGTTGGTCGAAGATTTTGCAGATTCAATTATCTCATTTTCTCTAATGTCATCACATTGATAGCTTCTCCTAAGTCAATTAATGTTTTAGAGATTGAAAAAATGTTGATTGTTATTGTTACCATTGGAATTCCTGGGTCAACATATTTTTCAACTGAAATAGTATTTGACATTATGCCTACTAAATTTCCAATTACACGAATTGTTGGTGGATCCTTCTTTCTTTTTCCAATTTTCTTTGAACATAATTCCTTGATTGCTTTTGTATATATTTGGATATCTATTCTATTTTGCAATAAAGGAATTTTCACACATAAATTCTTTAATTCATCTAAGACATCAAATTTAGAAAGAGAAATTGATAGTTTTTCCTTAAATAACCTTTATCGAAAAGGAGGTGTTTGGGTATTTATTGTTTTACTCTTCTAAATTTGATTGTCAATTGGTAAGTTTTTTGTGCTAGGAATATTCTCTTCTTCAGTTTGTTCTTCTATAATAACAAGAGAGTCCTTTTGTAAAACTTTCCCAGGCCTTAAGTGGATGTTTTGAAGAGGAAGGATTGAGTATGTAGAAAATTATGTTCCTTCATCGATGTTATACATGGGTTTTTCCACTTTGTTATTAGGATTTGATACTGGATGGGATGGTAATTGAGTTAGTCTGGGTGGAGGTTGGTTATATGGTAGTTGGATTTGTTGTGGTTGGGTTAGTTGTGGTGCAAGTAGTGATTGTTGAGAATATGAATTTTGTGGTTGATTTTGCTGGAATTGTTGATAAGGAAAGGGTTGTTGTTGGTATTAGTAAGGTTGTTGGTATGGTTGTCGGTATGGCTGTTGGTATGGCTGATTTCCATAAGCATATCCTCGCCAACCTTGAGGAGGTTGGTTTTAGTTCTGCTAAGGAGGCCAATCTTTCCAAGTCATAGGAGCATTCCATGATTTTTGAATAGGATATTGAACATTCTGAGGAAACTGTTGAGAGAATTGAGGAGCAGAATTTTGGGACATACCTGTAGAACGTGGCTGCCAAAGTCTTCTTGGTGCTAAGTAGTAAAGATATTGCATTCCTTGTCCTTCTTACATGCAAGTATCCTGCAATTCTTTCAACTTTGGACAATCATCAGTTGCATGGTTATCTGTACAAAGTCCACAAATCTAAATGTTGTCTAAAGGACAATCTTTCAATGTATGTTTCTTCCTACAATTAACACAAAAGATGGATAATACCTGATCTTCTTCATCCCGTTTCTTTTTAGATTTTAATGTGTCAATTTTTGAACCAAGTGAATTCATGATATCATTTTTAAAATCCTCAAACAAATTCCCTAATTCTGATTTAGTTACACCATTTGAAATTGATTTGGTTTCCTTAGTCACAATATCTCGTTGTCCTCGACCTATTTTATCTTTTCCTCTTCAATATTTCTTATATAATTCAACAATTTTAGGGAAATGAAAGTGAGAAATATCCCCTTCCCCCATTAGATTAAAAGCATCCAAATTTTCATCTATCTCACCCCCCTCATGAGTGCGAAAGGCCTCTATCTCACCAAGACTTCGCACCTCACAAGATCGCAAATCCTGACGCCAATATTTCGGGACTTCTCACGGTGAGATCCCGAGGTCTTCGTGCCACCTATATTCCACTCGTCGCTTTGTTATGGCCACCTGTCCTCCAACGGTTAGAATCTCGCTCCTCGCGACCTCGCAATCCCCGTGACCAAACTCTCGAGACTTTTCTCCCAAGGCTCCGATGCATGATCCCACGTGCGGATCCAACGGTCCTCCCACGTGCGGATCCAACGGTTATCCTCCTTCTCGCGCCCCACATCCTCGTGATTTTTAACCCCAAACACTTGGGCGTTCACCTTGCGAACCCCAAGTTCACGAGATCTCTTCGATCTCTGCCACACGTCCTCTCAAATGGATGATCCAGATCTCCTTGCTACTTCGCCGCCTCACGTCCTCGCGCCTCGCGTCCCTGAATACCCAATACTTGGGCCTTAACTCTGCGAGCTCCGAGTTCGCGATATCTCTTGATCTCTGCCACGTGCTCTCTGTCAATGGACAACTCCGATCTTCTCCAACTTCACCACCTCGCATCCTTTCACTTCGCGACTCTTGACGCTAAGCTCTCAGCCCTTCTACTCACGAGTTCCCGAGGTGCGAGGTGCCACCTGTCTACTTGCCGACTCCTATGGCCCCACACCGTTCTCGAGTGTCGATATCCCGAGGTGACATCAGGTAGGCCCCACACATGGAGTTCTCACCTCCTCGCCACTCATGAAGTTGAGTGACTTCCTCTTCCAACCTCCGGTGCCTGAGTTCCTGATGTGGGTGATCTCGTGACATGCGTTCGCTCCCAAATGAATGGTCCAGATTCTATTGGCTAATACAACGGCCTATGTTGCTCCTCCCGAGCTTCTTGTGCATTTGCTCCTACGCGTAACATCTACGCAGCTTCTCTCGATCCAATGGCTGTCGGGATTTTCGAGTGAGATCCGAAGGTTGTCGGTGTCCTCGCTCTGTGCCCTTCCAGAGCTCCTTCTGGATGTAAAATTCTCAACGGTCCAGATCTCTTCTTCAGGCTGATCTGATGGTTGTTGTCGCTCCTCCTGAGTTGTTGCGCTTTCTTCCCAGGCTTGGAAGAATTTCACATTCTCAAAGGTTTTGACCTTTGTGCTCTTTCCTCTGTGAGTTCTATAATCTTTAAGCCTTGCTGATGCGCGTAAAAGCGTTGTTCCTTCTGAGCTTGTTCCTTTCGAATCCTTAAAGGATTCCGACGTCTTCTCTCCTGCAGAGTCTTCCCATGCACACAACATGCTATCTCTTCTGAGCTTTCACAACCACTCAGACCCCTTGGGGGATTTTATCCTTCTTCTCCCTCTGATGGAGAATAAGATGCCTTCCTGGCTCTCTGTTTGCTCAAACTCTCTCCTTGTTGAGCCTTCTGGGTATTCAGCAACCCAGTGGAGATCCTTCAGTGGACTCTTCTTTCAGCTTTTGAACCCAAAGATTTCTATGTTCTCTTGTTCCTTCTCACACACTTTCTCGACGCCCTCCTGGCGGAGTATCTTCTCCTGTGCACATCTGTACACATGCTCAATGCCCTCCTGGAAGAGCTTCTCAGAATCCTCAATGATTCTCGTCTTCTGAACTCCCAACAAAGTTCTTCTCTGTGCACTCCTTGCACTTGTGCTCAATGCCCACCTGGTAGTGCTCCTACAAAAATCCTCAGATCTTCTGTCTCGTTCAACTCTCAACAGAGTCCTTCCTCCAGCACCTCGTGCTTACGCTCAATTCCCACCTCCTGGCAGAGCTCCTATAGAATCCTCAGTGATTCTATCTATGACTGTGTTTAAGCTACATAGCCTTACCTCCTAAGGTGTTCAGTAACCTCAAAGGTCTTCCTTCTCCATGAGTTGATGACTTCAGTCCTGTGCCTCAGCACGTCTTTGTCTGAATCCTCAGAGTTCAGAAGTGCATCCTTAGTGCACCAGCTCTCAGAATCCTCGGCGTCCTATCATACCCTCCTAGTATGAAGCCTTACAGACCTCTCAAGCCTGAAATCAAACACACTCTTGTAGAATGCTTAACAATTACACATTCACAACATATATGTGGAGCACCCAAAGACATCCATTCACACATAAAAAATGTAGGAAAAACTGCTCTGTTATATATTAACAAATGGAAATGCATGTATATTTACAATGGTGTTCCTGATCTCTCCTCCGCTCCTCTCTACCATTCTACCCTACCTCAACTTACTCAATGAGATATGAAAATATATTTTACTTGAGGTGCTCATCGAGCGCTTCCCTCCAGGATTTACCTACTCTATTAAATTACAATCAATGGTTGTCTAGTCCAGCGTATGGATCTAGTTCTCAGTCGATCTAGCATTAAAATCGATCCTATCTAATGCCTGCTCAAAAGCACGGCTTTTCATGGCTCACCAGCCTAGAACATTTCAATTACATTAAATTCAAATTTAAATGAGGACTACACATCTCTTTTAGCGTGCAATTTGAATTCGCTGGCATGGCTGTTGGATGGCTGGCTACATGGAGAGATGCTCCTGCATCATACTCCACAACTGCAAAAATCATGAGCTCCTGCTCATGAGATTCCCATCTAAGCTGTTGGAAATCGTCCTCGATACCAAATCAGTCTTTGGAGCTCCTCATCTGCTCCATTCTGCTATTGTTGTTGCTGCCTCCACTGCGCTGCTGCTGTTGCTGCCTTTTCTCTACCCAGCTTCTCTTCACCAGTAGTCTGCGTTGATCTCAACATCAGCTCACTGATTTCCTTGATCACTTTGTCCAGCTGCTCCAATGGCTGGCTTTTCTTTTGCAGTCTCCTCAACTGCAAATATTTTTGGCCATTGGGTAGATCACTATGATCTCCCATGCCATATTCTTCATCTTCATCTTCATATGTGGCCTCAAGTTGCCACTCTGCTGCAGACTTCAGCTCTGCAATCTCTTCTTGACTGACCTGCTGCTCAGTCATTCTCTTCCCTGACAGCTCAAATTTTTCCAGTTCTTTTGCTGGCTCTAGATTGTTCAACCAATCCTCCAGCATCTCCATCTCCATCTCCCATGGAGTGATAATTCGATATGCTCACTCCTTGGCTTCTTTTGCTGCTAGCTTCAGCGCTACAACATCTTTCTTTTCAGCTCCCCAGCTGAATATGTTGAGACATTCCTTAGAATGATCGCTTTCTCCTTCTGCTTCTGCTTTTTCTTCTGTTGTCAGCTCCAATGCTACAATGCTCTCAGCTTCCTGGCTAAAAGAAATGAGCCATTCGTCAGAATGATCGTCTTCTCCATCTTCTACTGCAAATTCCCCTATTGCAGTCTCTTTAGCTTCAACGCTGAATGCATTGAGACATTCCTCGGAATGCTCACTTTCTTCTTTCATTTCTGCTTGGGTATATTTCAAATTCTGTACCATCTACACCAATTATTCTTCTTCGATAGTCATCATCAGTTGTGACTGTTTTGTTGTTGCACCATCTGCAACACAAATTTCTACCTCCTCCTGGGTACATGGTAGGAATATCCCAATTCCCCCAATCATCAAAAGACCATCCTGATCTTCCTCCTCTGTTAGCTGCACCTGCTGAGCCAAATTTACCTTTGAGCTCACCTGCTCTGCCATCTCCCCTGGCTGATTCCAACTCATCCCTGCCCACTTGGAGATATGGGATGTCTCTGCTGCCCTCTTGACAGACTATGAGATCAACCAATCCCATCTTCATCAACACTCCTTGCTGAATTGAACTCTCCATTGAGTCCATGAGACCTTCAGATGGTCCCAAATTCTCATCTCTTCTCACCTGGCAGTTCAATATGCTTCCGTTGCCTCCCTGACAGTATTCGATGCTTCTGCCACCTCCCTGGAAGCCTTTGAGATCCCTCAGTGATATTTTATCATTGCCCAGTTGGCAATGCGAAATTCCTTCGCTGTCCTCATGACAATCTTTGAGATCCTCAGCTAATCTCAATCTGTTGCCTTCTTGGCAATCTAGAATTTCTTCTACTCTGCCTTCCTGGCAGTCCTTGAGATCATTAGTTGATCTCATCTCTATTCCCTTGCCCATCTGGTAATTTGGAAACCTTCCTCTACCCTCCTGGTAGTCTATGAGACCCTCACACGATCCTAATTTATCTTCTTCATCATCCCAATCATCAAGACCCTTTCCAGTCTCTGGCCAACAATGATCAATCATCTCTTCCTCTGTGGCCTTGAGCTTTTCAGCATACCTCAACCATTTTCTCAACAACCTCTTCTTTCTTTTGACCATCAACTCCCTGAATGGCCATTTCACCTTTGGCATCTTCATGGGCCACTCATATACCCATCTCTACTTTCTATTCTGCCTCATCTTCATTTCGAGCTCCTCCATCTCTCGCTTTATGTCAGTGAGCTCTTTATCCATTTCTGCTGTGCTCATTAGCTCTGGCTTCTTTCGTTCAGCAGACCTATGGCCTTCAATAGCCATGTTTTTGTTCTTGTCTGCCTTCCTGGAAAACTTGCTGCTATCACTCTGCATCCCTGAGTGCTCAACTTCATCCTTTTATAGTCCCGCTGACTGTCTATGGACTATTGCCTACCTGCAAGCAAGTCCTCACAGAATCCTTAGCAACTCTGTCTTCTTCCTACTCCTCTGTTCTCCTCTTACCTGAAATATACAGACAAGATATCAGCTCTGATGCCACTTGATGTGAGTATCAGAGTGCCTTCCTTTTCTGTCTCTCTTCCTGCCTGAAATATACAAGCAAGAACTAGCTCTGATACCACCTGATGCAGAGAGGTCCAACCTCACCCCGCAGGGTCTCTTTCCCTGACCTCCTACTCACAGGATCAATTAAATTCCCCTTATGTTGAGATGAAGCGGCTCTTTAGATTCCTGAGTGGAATCACTGTGCAATACCCATTCCACAGGTCCTTATTTCCACCACTCGGCCTTCTGAACTTTACCGAGGTTATCCCTGGCTCAAGTATCAGGGTTCGAGGTTTCGCGGTTCCCACTGTCGAGAGTCACAGTCCTCTCGAATCCCCGATTTGCGATTAGTTCCTTTCATGCGCGAGCCCTCCTGATCTTAGCTCCAGTCGCATACGACCACACCTGCACAACCATGGCCTTACCTCCCTCGTGACCTCGCAACTCACTATACCAAGTTCTTGATTTTCCAACTCTCGACATCCGATGTGCCAAAGTGTCGCGGCACACGTTAGTTGAATTTTCAATGACCTCTATCTCGTCGAGACTTCGCACCTCGCAGGATCGTGAATCCTGATGCCAATATTTTGGGACTTCTCGCGGTGAGATCCCGAGGTCTTCGTGCCACCTATATTCCACTCGTCGCTTTGTTATCGCCACCTGTCCTCCAATGGTAGGAATCTCACTCCGCACGACCTCGCAATCCCCGTGACAAAACTCTCAAGCCTTTTCTCTCGAGGCTCCGATGCACGATCGTAGGTGCGGATCCAATGGTCCTCCTGCGTGAGGATCCAATGGTTATCCTCCTTCTTGCACCCCGCGTCCTCATGAATTTTAAACCCAAACACTTGGGCGTTCACCCTGTGAACCCCGAGTTTGCGAGATCTCTTCGATCTCTGCCACGTGTCCTCTCAAATGGACGATCCAGATCTTCTCGCTACTTCACCACCTCGCGTCCCTGAATACCCAATACTTGGGCCTTAACTCTGCGAGCTCTGAGTTCGCGAGATCTCTTGATCTTTGCCACGTGCCCTCTTTCAACGGATGACTCTGATCTACTCCACCTTCTCCACCTCACGTCGTTGCGCTTCGCGACTCTTGACGCTAAGCTCTCAGCCCTTCTACTCACGAGTTCCTGAGGTGTGAGGTGCCACCTGTCTGCTTGCCGACTTCTGTAGCCCCACAATGTTCTCGAGTGCCGATATCCTGAGGTGACATCAGCTAGGCCCCACACACGGAGTTCTCGCCTCCTCTCCACTTGTGAAGTTGAGTGACTTCCTCTTCCAACCTCCGATGCCTGAGTTCCCGATGTGGGTGATCTCATGACACGCATCTGCTCCCAAACGAACGGTCCAGATTCTATCGGCTAATCCAACAGTTGATGTTTTCCTCCCAAGCTTCCTGTTCATTTTCTCATGTGTGTAACCTTTGCGCAGCTTCTTCCGATCCAACGACTGTCGGGATTTCTGAGTGAGATCTAATGGCTATCGGTTTCCTCGCTATGTGCCCTTCCTGAGCTCTTTCTAGACATAAACTTCTCAACGGTCCATATCTCTTCTTCAGGCCGATCTGATGGTTGTCATTGCTCCTCCTGAGTTGTTGCGCTTTCTTCCCAGGCTTGGAATAATTTCACATTCTCAAAGGCTTCGACCTTTTCACTCTTTCCTCTACGAGTTCTACAATCTTTGAGCCTCGCCGATGCACGTAAAAGCATTGTTCCTTCTGAGCTTGTTCCTTTCGAATCCTTGAAGGATTCCAACCTCTACTCTCATGTAGATTCTTCCCATGTACACAGCGTGCTATCTCTTCTGAGCTTCCACAACCACTCAGACCCCTTGGGGGATTTTATCCTTCTTCTCACTCTGATGGAGAATAAGATGCCTTCCTGGCTCTCTGTTTGCTCAAACGCTCTCCTTGTTGAGCCTTCTGGGTATTTAGAAACCTAGTGGAGATCCTTCAGTGGACTTTTCTTTCAGTTTTTGAACCCAACGAGTTCTCTGTTCTCCTGTGCCTACTCGCACACTTTCTCGACGCCCTCCTAGCAAAGTATCTTCTCCTATGCACCTCTGTACACACGCACAATTCCCTCCTAGCAGAGCTTCTCAGAATCCTTAGTGATTCTGGTCTTATGAACTCCCAACAGAGTTCTTCTCTGTGCACTCCTTACACTTGTGCTCAATGCCCACCTGGAAGAGCTCCTACAGAACTCCTCAGAGATTTTGTCTCCTTCAACTCTCAACAAAGTCCTTCCTCGAACACCTCGTGCTTACGCTCAATGCCCACCTCCTGGTAGAGCTCCTATAGAATCCTCAGTGATTTTGTCTGCGAATGTGTTTCAGCTACACAGCCTTACCTCCTGAGGTGTTCAGTAACCTCAAAGGTCTTCCTTCTCCATGAGTTGATGACTTCAGTCCTGTGCATCAACACATCTTTTTCTGACTCCTTAGTGTTCAAAAGTGCAACCTCAGTGCACCGGCTCTCAGAATCCTCGACGTCCTATCATACCCTCCTGGTATGAAGCCTCAAAGACCTCTCAAGCATGAAATCAAACACACTCTTGCAGAATGATTAACAATTACACATTCACAACATATATGTGGAGCACCTAGAGACATCCATTCACACACAGAAAATGCAGGAAAAACTACTTTGTTATATATTAACAAATGGTAATGCCTGTATCTTTACAATGGTGTTCCTGAGCTCTCCTCCGCTCCTCTCTACCATTCTACCCTATCTCAACTTACTCAAAATGAGATATGAAAATATCTTTTACCTGAGGTGCTCATCGAGCGCTTCCCTCCAGGATTTACCTACTTTATTAAATTAAAATCAATGGCTATCTAGTCCAGCGTATGGATCTAGATCTCATCTGATCTAGCATTAAAGTCGATCCTATCTAACGCCTGCTCAAAATCAGGGATTTTCATGGCTCACCAGCCTAGAACATTTCAATTACATTATATTCAAATTTAAATGAGGACTGCGCCTCTCTTTTAGCATGCGATTTGAATTCGCTAGCGTGGATGCTGGCTGGCTGGCTGCATGGATGAATGCTCCTGCATCATTATTCTTCCTCCTCTTCCTCATTTCCTCCTCGTGTTTCTTCTCTATGTGATTCTTTGTCCTCTCATTCTTTCCTTTCTCTTTCTTCATTTCTTTTTCTTTCTAATTCCCTTTCACGTTCTTGTCTTTCTCTTCTCTCCCCCTCTTGTCTATCAGCTTCTGACATTGTAAAGAAGTCTTCTATAGTACAATCAGATACTTTTGTTGGAAAAAGAGGTTGTTCTATTTTTTTTTGTTTTCCTACAGAGGATGTTTCTAACTGTGTTTGTTTCTTCTTTACTTCATGAGCCAAAAAAAGTTGTCTTTCTATGAGAGTTAACCTTTGTCTTGAACGTTGTTTTTCTTCTAATTCTTCCTAAGTGATTTTTCCAGCAGTTGGTGTAGTGAATTCGTTTCTCTCATTTGTAGATATTGCTGCTCCCACTGATGGTTGATTAGTTTTTTGGGGGTTTTGTTTCAAAAATCTACCTTTTTCATCTCTACGTTTAGACATAAATAAACATAACTAAAATTGAAAACTAAATTTTGTTTCTGTGTTTTTATGTTTTTTTTTTTTAACTACTTATTAAAATGATCTTTGTAAGTCTATCTCTAAATGAGCCTCCTCGACAATGACACCAAAATGTTGGGATCCAATCTACTGAAGTAAATTAGAGTGTATTTGACTGTCAATCCGGTGTTTGTAAGACTTAGAGACACATCCAAAATGTATGGACTTAGAGATGAATTTAGTTATTTAAATGGAAATAATTCAAAAGATAATCTAAGTGTTGATTATGAAAGAAATTCGAATATTATTTACATAAGGTGTATTCATATATCTCTTACCATTAATCAACAAGATAAAGTAAAAGCATTCAACCAATATTGATCATTCAAATCAGTGAGCATTCAAACTAGTTTAGAGGCTTGTAAATGTCAGAAAGACTAAACCCTTTTACAAGAGATGCATTCTTTGATTTCCCACATTCATCAAAAACATAACTAATTTTGAAATCATGTAAAACACAACAACATTACCTACAGCAAAATGTAAACTGAACTAAAGCTCATACCAAAATTTACTTGAAAATAATGAAAAAGGAGAAGTGTACTAGCTTGGCAAAAGGGGCCCTCCAATGCTTCACTTGTACACCTAAAGTTGTCTCAGTTAAGAAGGAACATCCAACAACATTCACATAATCATCTCATAAACATCATCAAGAAAAAAACACCAAGCTGATCTCAAGACTGAAAATTCAAATTTTTCTTCATTAATATTAGATATCATACTAGTCCATGTCTTGAAGTATTTATACAAGAAGTTTGAAACTAAAAATGCTAATAAGTCTCCTAATATGATGGTTAGATCCATAAAATATGATAGGAAGGTCAAATACCCCCTTCAGATCCATAAAATATGCACAAATCCCAAGAAAATCTAAAATTGTCCATGATTTTTTGCTAAAACTTGGTATTTTCTACTGAAGTGGCCCTATCTGACTAGTGTTGACCAGGCACCTGGAAAGCTCATATCTCTAACCTGATAGGTATTCATCCATCCTTGTACATCAGGGATCATGACACATGTATCTGATTTTTTCCAGTTGTCCTAAAAGTACACGAACCTTGGAGCAATTACGAGATTTAGTAAATCTTGTAAGTTTTGATAAATTTTTAATTTTAATTCTAAAAATTCAAAAATTCAATTCTTAAGCTAAGCAATGATAAATGTACCTTGCATAGGCTATTTTATGGAAAATGTGGAATAAAATGAAGGCAAAATGGATGGTTTTGGAGACAAAAGTATGGTTTTATGGAGTGAAAGGAAGCATAAAAATGTACTCAACACCTATCACAAGATACTATGGTTATTTGCAGCTTTGGAAAGTTATATTTCACACATATTCCAAATCCCTACAACTAATCTAATGTAGGTTTTCTACCAGAAAAAATAAAAATGTCTAATCAATTTTTATAAGTGCTTAATTTTAAGGCTGTTGTGACTTAAGAGGAAAATGGCATGGACTAAATGATGTTTTGACAGACTCTAAACAATGCAAAGAAATGAGAATGCACATATTTCACTTCGATGAAATCTATAGTACGAGAAGGAGAAAATGTTTATCATTACCAGATGCACAATGTCCCAGAAATTTTATTAAACTCGTCACTATCAAGATATTCAAGAAATGAGCCTAAGAGAATTTACCCCAATACATGATTCTTCCCCCCCCCGGCCATGAGGGGGAATTTTTTTTATAATTCAAGATTAAAAAATGACAAAAACCATGCAACTGTGCTACTTCAAATGCAAAGATGCCCCCAATCTAATGCAAAACAAGAAATTAAAATTTGTGTTTCAAAGATAGCTAAAAACATATTCAAAGCTATCAAGCAGACTATAATCAGACCCAACAAATCACCCCAAAATCATATCTAAGATATGGGCAAGAAAAACTATCAAAAATCATTTTTTTTCACAATCATTGCAGGCCGTAGACTAACACAACGTGACGATCCTTGATCATCTCAGGCTAGAGAACAAATACAGTGTGACGATGTTGCATTGTTTCAAAAGGTAGGGTGATTCAATCCTATATCGTCACATTGTATCTCAAAGTATGGTGCGACGATCAAAGGAAAAATGGAAAAAATAAAAAGAAAGAAAGTTATTCCAGTGAAATAAATAGTTAGTGAGTCAGATTGGATTTCCTAGTGACTCAAAAAATAGAACCCAGGAAATCAAAGATAGAAAGAGAGACTACTAGGAGAAAAATCCATTCCCCAGTATGGTTTCCAATTTTTTTATCGGACTAATCGATAATTGTAGACACAAACATATCTCCCTAGTTTCACCTCGAAACTAGAACAAAACAAGACACACTATAAAATTTTCCCTAAGTTTTAACTATCAAGCATACTAACTAGCAAGAGATAAATGACATACATTTTAAATTTCATTCATCCTCTCTCCATTCCAAGGATTATGGGATGTTGAACCTGTAAAAATACACAAGACAACGAAGTGAAAGAAACAATGTATACTCAACAAAACCTATGTATGTGATCAAGGAGTCATCCAATAAAATAAGAACAATTTTATGGGAAAGAAATATATTATTGTATTAGAAATATGAAAAGAATAATACAATCGATGCCTTGATGTTGTAAAGACCCTTCCAATATTTCCTTTCTTCCCACACACTTCTTTCTCCACATATTCTGAGACCAACAATCTATCTTGACAAAGAAAATCCCAAAGCTACAAAAATAACTCAAGCTCACACCAAAATCTATCCAACTAACTTTCCAAATGAGAACTCCTCTCATTTTATAGGATGCAAAGGATAAGGTGAGGAGGTTAGGATGATCCCATGATATCAGGGATGCGACTCAAATCCAAACCGATTAGAGGCCACCACACCCTCTAAGCTTCTATTCTAGAACTTTCGAGAAATTCCTCTTTTTCCTTCATATGAAAATCGTCGCACCCTTAACACTGAGAAAACTGTGATGATGTCGTAGGAAACTGTGGTACAACCTATGATGATCCTATATATTTGCACCCTTAACACTAATTAAGGTGTGACAATCCATTTTTATAAGGTTTTTGACAAAGGAAAAGCATAATTTCATCTCTCTGGGAAACTTCATCTTCATTCTTCTTCAGGGATTAAGGAAATTGATCCTTCTAAAGAAAAAGGATATGTTTACATTATTGATGGTCATAAGGGTGACGAAAATAATGTGTAACACAATTCATCTTCTCTCCAATACTAATTACTATTGATCCATGGATTAGAACCTGATTAGTCCATGATCTCTATTTAAAGAGCATGGAGGGTCATTTATCAAAGATTGATTGTGAGAAAATTATATGTAAAATATTTTTATTTTGTATTAATATACTTCCTCAAATGGTAGTGTTGACTTGAGTCATGGATTATTTCTATCTTTGAGGGTTTTAACCATGTAATACATTGGTGTACTAATATTTAATATATTGGTGTGAGAAGTTTCCTTAAGGTGTTCAATTTGTGTTGATATATATTATTTATCAAACATGGTATCAAATAACCTATGTAGACCCACTCTCATTGTTAATTGAGATCCTGAACATGTGCCACTTTATGCATCAAAAAACTTCTAGATTCTATAGTTTATGATAATTTTTGGGCCAATTGAAATATCCCAATGTGTATGGAGCATTGTTTCAATTGGGAACCCTTTTCATTTCACCCAAAAATGTTTATGTTTTCCTAACATATGACGAATTATATTAGATCTAGGGATATATCTTTCATATCGTTTTAATATTTAATTTCATTTTGTTTATTTATATTTTTTGTTTTCTCCCTTTACAATTTGTGTATTCTCTTTTCCATACACATTGTGAAAACTTAGTAAATCAGAAATAGAACAAGAAGTATTTAGTTTTATGCATATGATCTTTTCCCTACACCTTGTGTTGCCCTTATGAAATCATGGAAAATAAAAAACAAAGAAGAAAAGTTTCATTTTTGGGTAGATTAACCAATATCTAACCCCAAACTTATAAAGTTTTGATTTTGTTTTCTCTTTGAGAATTGCTTGTTTTTTGTGTACAATGGTTTTTAAGTTTTTTCATGCAATAAAAACAAGGTTCTCTGAGGTAAGCACACACTTCAAGGAAAAGAGTAAAAAAATATCCCCTTTTTCCTTTCTAGCATTTGTTATATATTTTGTAATAGCTTACTTGGTTGAAAGTTAATTTATTAAAATAGAGGTATTGATTTCAAGTTTATCATGAACCTAAGAGTCTTGCCCAAAATGTTTATTTTTTTCATCCCAGATCATGTGATACTATCTCACCTTAGCCACAAGGGCTTGACCAACATGCTCCTAGTACAACCAACCTACAACTCTTCACTTAATATATTCCCATAACTATTCTTTAAGCTAGAGTATGTTAGATATGCAACCAAATTCAGCCCAACCAAGTTTTCCTAACAATATTCCCATGTCTAGCCATGCCTTAAAAGATCCTAGCAATACTTTTACACTTATCAAGCATTCAATAGTACTTAGACAAATAGTGCATGGAAAAGAACAATAACATCCATACAATAATAAGATCACAACACAAAATTTTGGGTGGAACCCAAGGTGGATGCTTTAACTTTATTAATATGAATATTGTTACAAATATACTACAAAAGGAGTCTATCCAACAACATGCAACTTTATTATAATATGTACAAACATCCAAGGAACAACTATGTGTTTCCAATTGTTAGGGACCTAACCTCCCTAACCCCTCACATAGGTAGAATAATATATTTTCCATGTAAAAAAGGCCGACATTAGTTAATAAGGCCTATTTAGTAAATGTGAACAAGTCAATGTAATAATACCTAATAGAAGCTTCCACTTCTAGAAAGATCTTCCTCTAGAATGTTCTTTGGAAGATAGAATTAGTATAAATAATATTGATAGGCATGAAAAATCCTTGTCTTGAGAATTATTGTAAGAGATCATTTCTCTACTGGAGGTTTCCCCCTAGAAGAGGCAAGTGAACATTGCTTTCTATTAATATAGGTATCATTTTTGGTAGTGTGGTTCTCTAGTTTTGTTCTTCCTATGGTATTTTCTACAGTATTTATATTTTCTTCTTATTCTAATATTTATGGTACCTAACAAGTGGTATCATAAAACTTTCCTCTACAGAAATTGTGGAAATTTTCTCCAAGATAGAGATGTGTATTCCTAACATATTTAAATCACATAGATATGTCATTCAACAAGTAAAATTGCAGTGAAGAAGAATACACACAGGAAATACATATGGTTTCACGGGGTTGTCTAGAAACAAATGTTTCACTGTTGGCACAGGGGAAGACCCAAGGTTCAACACTTAACAATGCACAAACAAAACCCCGACTACTGTCCCTTTTGGAAAAAACGACAAAGAAGGTGAGGTCTCACCCGAGGTAGAAGCAGGGAAGGTTCCAGGATGCAGGTGACTGTAACCAATATGGGACACAGATCTATGATAGTAACATTTCGCAGGGTATTCTTCTGTTAATGCTAGAAAGTTACATACATTAGTTTATTATCCTTCTGAACATCGCAGAACATAGTCTAAGATAGATCTAACGTAGTAATAACAAAATATTATGCACCTTAAACACTTATAACTTAGCACTCTGTGCAAGATACCAGATATATAAAATATGCCGAACAGGAACGAAATGCTAGAAATAACAGAATAACAGTAAAATATCCAGCATAATCTTCACAATACACAAAAATGATATACGAAATAGCAACAGAAATAGCAATTGAACAGAAATATCACTTGATTCAGATAGCAATGTTCACAGGCCTCTTCGAGGGGGCAACCTCCAATCGAGCAGCGCTCTGTTACAATAATATCCAAGCTAGGGTTCTCATACC
>JZKD02S1737724.1:106253-116976 GCA_000966675.3 Picea glauca | reverse complement strand
GTCTAAAGCTTTACATTGTCATTTTTCACACTTCGAAGCTCCTCCAAAGAAAACAAGTATAGCTTGGTGTTTATGATTTTTATTTTTTTATTTATAACATACATATAACCCATAAAAAGGTTACATTTAAAATTACAAAGTATGATTATTATTATTTTTTATTGTATGATTATTATTATTATTATTATTATTATTATTATTGAAATTAAAATGTATCTATTTGATGGTTTGTTAACTTTTAACATTGTAAAAAGTTGGAAGGCAATATTTTATTTTAAAGTGTGTACTTAGCTTACTTTTATCAATTGAAGTATAACTACTTTTACGACTTTTCATTATGAAAATGTTGGATGAAAAGATACCTTTCAATTTGAAATAAAGAATAACCCTTCAAATTTGATCATCATGGAAATATCAAAAAAATACTTTACATTGACTAAAGAAGTCAATATTTGACACAACATGGAATGAGAGAGCACTTTGGATTGAATAAAGAGTAATTTAATTTGTGGACAAATCATCCATTTTTTTCAAAATTCAATTTCAAATTTGATTATCTATTTCCTTGTTTGTTAACTTTTAACATTGTAAAAAATTGGACGGGCAATATTTTATTTAAAATAATTTTTATTTTAAAATATGTACCTAGTTTACTCTTGTCAATTGAAGTACAACTATTTTTGCAACTTTTCATCATGGACGGGTTGGATGAAAAGATACCCTTCAATTTTAAATAAAGAGCGACCCTTCAAATTTGACAATTGGTGGAAATTGCATGTAGAGCACTTTACATTAACTAGAGAATTCAATGTTCCACACAACATGGGAATGACAGAGCTTTACAACTTTTCATCATGGAAGGGTTGGATGAAAAGATACCCTTCAATTTGAAATAAAGAGTAACCATTCAAATTTCATCACTGATGGAAATCACATGCCACTTTACATTGACTAGAGAAGTCAATATTCCACACAACATGGGAATGACATAGCACTTTGGATTGAATACAAAGTAATTTAATTTGTGGATTATTAGGGTCCTATAATATAGTCATTTGTTCTCCAGTTATCTATTTTGGAGTTTTTTCAAATTAGGTTGAGAATGTTTTCGTGATAAGGTGCTTAGGAGTAATAGTCCAGTGGTATATCCATTGCTTCAAATCAGATATCTAGGTATACCTAGTGTTGTATCATGATAAGTGGTAATTATGATGCATCCCCATGAGTCTTTGAAGGTTTAGAGTGGCTCAATCAGTTGTTTTCATGAATTTGATTATTTTCCAATGGTGGCAAAAAGTTTGGTTTTCGGTAGCTAAAAGATCAAAATCTTATAGCCGTTAGCTACCGAAAGTTAAAAATTTTGGTAGCTAAACGGCTTATTCACACCTATTGTTAGCTGCCAAAAGTCTTGAATATCTCAAGGGTTTAAAAGAGTATTGTCACTCCCATATCGACGGTTGTACACAAATCATCATTTGTTGTCATGCTGTCAGAACCACTCCCGGGTATCATTCATCCGATTTTCAAAAGGGATTATGATTCGTTTATGTCATGTCTAGATCAAACAATAATAACCCTAAATCATGCCTACCCAATTCAATTTATCCTGAAAAAATGGTCATGATCCTTCCCACGCTTTGAATCGGTTGATGGTCGGTTTCTGATTGTTTTAAAGCTGCCCACAAGTGCCCAAACCCTTCATCCTTCGACTCTATCCTCATTTCTTACTAATCTACCACCACCTCCATGTTCATTTGAGTTCATCATTCGCCTTCACATACCCTGACCACCTTATAATCTACATAGTTATTTTAAAGCGTTTTCAGAAATTTTGGTAATGAAGAGCTTAACAGGAGGCACCCTTCTGAGGAAGGAATTGCAAGATACCTCATACCTTGAGGCACACCTTGAGGCTTGTGAACTATTCAAGGAGGTTGGATGCTATAGGTTCTGTCAGAAGCTCTAGGGGTACCATCAGGGTATTACAGAAGCATTTGCCAAGAGTTTTGATGGCTTTAAGGTTCATCTTGGGCCCGTGGTGATGCAGATAGATGAGGCTAGTGTTGCAGCAGCCACATAGATGTCTGGTGAAGGAGAAAAGTGGTTTAAGACCACCTCAATCAAGGAAATCGATTTTAGGTCATTCCTCAAAGAAGAACGTCAACAAATGAAATGGTAGAAAGATATCCCCAAGAGTTACTTGAAGGAGAAGTGACAAACATTGCTAAAGATGATCCAAGTTTACATCACTTGTGAGGGGAGATATGGAAGGACGATGCTCTACCACTTCAGACTACTCCTCCATTTCACAAGTAAGCAACCTATAAATATGCCTTTCTACCTTCTTAAGAGTCTTACCAAAATGTCATCCAAAGTTCAGGTCAAGCCTCAGAAAGCTAGCAGTAGCCTATTCCATCATGGGTTGATTAAATTGATAGTTTTAGAAGAGCTCAGCAGAAGAAGTAAAACTTGGGATTATCTCTTGTTTTGTAGAGAGTTTGGAAAAGAATTTCATCCCAAGAAAAGAGGAAATCCCTCACAAGAATTAACTTCCCCAAAAACCAGTAAGAGAAAAAGAAGAGCTATGTATCCTATAGAAGCTGTCACAAAAGCTTCTCCCTCGAAATCAAAGAAATCAAAGAGGAAGTTAGAGTTTGGAAAGAAGGCAGAGGATCAAGGAAAAACTGCAACAACAAATGTCATAAACCTGCCATATTATGATTTTGATTCAAAGCCCTTAGCTACAGAAATGGAAGCAGAGCCATCAACTGTAGAAATGGAAACCCCTGAAGAAGTTGGAACACCACCAAAGAATAAGGTTAGCAAAAATCCTAAGCTCCAGAAACTGAAAGAAGAAAATGTTGAGTTAAAGGTGTTAGAGAGACATTTGAAGAAGGAAAATGAGACTCTTAAACATTCCTCTATCAAAATTGGTTATGCATTGGATCAGTTAGCCATCAAGTATGAAACTACAAAGAGAAAGAACAAGAAGCTTTTCAAACAGAATGGCAGATTGAAGAACATGAACAAGGTGTTGAGGTTTAATATTGTTCACAAAAATCTGAAACCCAAAGCTCACCTCAGGCTTGATACCCTAGCTGAAGCTGCCCTTGATTTCAATTGAAGTGGTTATAATAGATGAAGCAGTAGTCGGAGTGCAACTCAACCATTTTTTACTAAATTCAAGAGCAGTTACAGGTTTCGCTAGCTAAGAACCATTTCAAAATCCATAATTAGCTGCCGGAAATCGTTCCCAGGAAATCAACAGCTAAATGCATTTTTTTTGGCTCCCTTAGTTGTTGAAAGTTATGTTATGAACATAAAGCACTAGATCTCCTGATAACAAGGACAATAGATTCCTTGATGATCTCGAAGACTTCCAGAATGACTTTCTAGCTATGACTCATCCTCAATATGTTGTTGTCGAGTTCAAATCGAATTATATTTGGTTTTAAAGAAAGTCAAAGTATAATCTCTTTTCTTGGGGTTTTTTTCATTTTCCCTAGTTTGATGATCTCAGTCAGCAGGAATTTATTTCTATTTTTACCCTTTCAGTGGTAAAAATGGAATGTATTGTAATGAAGGCAGGATTTTTGGTATGATTTTGAAAAGAGATCAAATCTCTATTTTGATAGATCATTAATCAGGTATCTACAACAATATCTAGAAACAATTCATGAAGGGATTTGATCCCCTAGTCTGTAGGATCTGAAATGTAATTAGAAGCTCTAAAAGATGGAATATAATATTACATAGGGGTTAGACCTGAAGGGAAGGATGGTATGGAAATATCACCATCCATTGTAAAGATGTTCAACAGGTTGTAAGTGACTTTTTGGGATGAATACAAAGACATTTTGTTTCCAGATTCTTGTGTCATGATCATGTGGTGAAGTGCTTTCTTAATGTAACTTGTTATTCTCTTGTTTCACATATTATTTATTTATGTATTGTTTATGAGAATATTATGTTCATGATTTGTTCTCAACACCTTGTCCTAGCTTAAAACAATATTTATGTTTTCTTCCAAGTTTGAATGTAGAATTCGGATAAGCTATGATCTGCATTTGGATTTAACCCTAACCTATTCTTCCTTTCCATCTCACAATCTATAAGGATCCACTGACATGATTACCTTTCCTTGTTACATGTTGTCTCAGTTATTCATTCATTTAATCATCTTTAACCTTTGACTTCATTTTGCCCAATGACCCTTTTTTGTTGTCTAAACCAAAAACTCAAAAACCAAAGCTCCTATCCTCATAACTAGCCTAATATCTCCTCCAAACAAAGTTGAATTATACATAGAGATTCCTCTCTGAGTCTTGGAGGGCTAGATCCTTGACTCCAAGTGGTTCTGTGGTTACCTTTGTCAATTTCTCCTTCAACTTGAGAAATCATGGAGTGATAAAATGGACTAACCCATTTTTTTCAAAGTTCAATTTCATATTTGATGGAGCTTTGTGTTGAGTCATAGTTTCACATTAGATGAGTGGAATTTTGTTTACGAAACTCTATTTTTAGAAATTTTAACTATTTTAACATGATTTAAAATTTATAAATAAAATTATATTTTAACTATCCATAAATTTCCGTAGATATTCCATTGCACAGTTCATCACAACAGATCTAATAAAATACTGAAATCTTTATTGTGAAGGTTAATTTCCTTTAGATCTCATATTCTTTAATTATTAGTTTTCTGCTTAAAATGTATGAAGTAGCTAAAATGTGAAAAATAAAGAACATAAATAAATACCCACTCACCATCCACAAATAGACATAAGATATAACCTAGGAAACCCAATGCGGGAGAAAAACTCAATTAGAAGGTGAGGTCGCTCTACTATCTTTTCTTCAAATGCAAGTACAAAAAAAGATACACTTTATATGGAGTTTCCTTTGACACTATAGCGTATATGGTTTCTACAGAATCTCTCCTCCTCCGTTATGCTCTCAAAATACCAATCTTAGGTGGAAAAAAATACAATGCTAAATAATGGAACCCATTCTCCTCCTAGTGGCCCGATATTTAACATCATCTAATAGTCATCTAGGGGTGGGGTTTTGACTTCTTGAACCCTTAATTGTGATAAGGTTTTAGACCTTCTAGAATCTTCTTGAAAGTCCACACATGGCTAGCCCCATATGCATGAGTGTTAGGGGCTATGCGTGAGTACTAGGGTCTGACGTGACATCCACTCGTACCATGGTGGTCAACATGGTAGGTCAACTTGCGATAAGCATAAATTTTGCATACAAGCTCCGATTGACATGATTTTTTCATCGTTGGAAGCTCTCAATGTGTAGAATAGTGTTGGGGGGTCCTAGCTGTCTAGGTAAGTTTCGACCCCAAAAAATGTCGTTTGATGCCTCAAAATGGATTTGGAAGGTTTCAAACCTCGATTTTCCAAACTGGGACCTATCATTAAAATGACCATGCAAGTTGATTTGTCCAATTTTTTCCACTTTGAAAGCATAAAGATAGATGGAAAATAATATAATGATCCAATCCAGATCATTTAAAAAAAATAGTGAATCAAAATAACATGCAAGTCAAATTAAATACAAATACAAATTAATTTAGTATAAATTAAATTGAAGTATAATTAAAATTAAGTTTTCTCATTAATTAATCAATGTATCATTCATTGAGTTTGTTCACTGAGTCATTATTTTAATAATAATATAAACTATTGGGCTAGATTTCTGACATTAAAGGAGGAGATAAATATTTTTAACTTTTAGGTTCAAGCTCACTTAAATTGAATATGTATTGGTGAGGATAACTCTCTTTGAATGTGGTATGAAGTTATGTGATTTTTATCTAGTTAGTTGTATGGATGGCAGTTTTCTACTAGCATTGCAAGCCAAAACTATATAAAGCAATATGTCGTTTTGTTGTTTGGTTCATATCCCCATAGCTTTGACCAATCAACACATGTTGCATGTGTAAAATACAAATCCATGTCAAAGGTGTATAAAGCAATATAAAACATTTTTTTTAATAGTAAAAGAGTTTATAGTAGGAGTCACCGAAGTGGCTCCCACTATAAACCCTTTCTAGCACCAACATCCTGCAAGCCAAACTATCTAGGTACCTTATGACTCAACAAGAGTTGATAAATCTTGAGACACATCTATGGGGGTCCCACACTTGGGGGATTCATACCCTTCTAGTCCCATCACAACAAGCTAAAAGTCTCATTGGAGACTCAAAGTTGGGTCGAGAGAGTACAAGATTTACCACCACTTGAGTTATTTCCCTCAACTGATGCAATATAAAACTTTGTATAGGGTGAGTGATATGTACCAAGGAGATTCTCTTCTTAGAACATTGATTTGATGTGCCGAGAAGGGGAACCATACACTTTAACAAGATTCCAAACATCAAATATATCACACCAAAGCTCTAGAAAAGTATTTGCCATGATGCTTATCACTTTCCTTGTTATATGTTGTTTTTTATTTTGGAAATATAGGAATTTTGGGAAGGGTTGTCATGGATTATGAACCGTTTTAAATTTGTAACGACTAAAAGAAGATCGACCATTGCATATCAAAATTTATTCCAATGATGTTAATTAGGAAATATTTCTAGGTGCTTTAGTGATTTTTGTTGGTAGCAAAGATAATAATGTTGATAATGACATTTTTAAAAAATATCAATAAAATATATAAGATTCATATCTAGTTTTTTATATCAAATTTTCTCATCATTAATTCACCAAAATTATTAGGAAGAGATGTAAGATAGTGCATCTTTTGTTGAACAAACATTAAAATCCTTGCGTGTGAAGACTCTTTGGACATATTTTGAGTATAAGCTTTGAATTTTCCAAAATATTCAAACTTCATTCAAGCTAATTCAAAAAAATAGTGTGTTTCTCTAGCCTTCTACTTGACACAAACTGATTTAGTAGGATAACTTCTAGCCGGTGAAGACCAATGGTTTTTATGGATTTTTGTCGTGGTTAGGGGAATTCCCAAATTTTCAAGCCATGTCGATGTTGTGATATCTATAATAGTGGGATGTGTCATATGATGTAGTTTTTGTATAGCACAAATGCACTTATCCATACTTTAATAGAATTATAGAAGCTTTTGGATCAATCTAAGCCTATAACAAATCCAAAACCAAAAGTTTGCCAAGGGTCATGAGAGACATGGGTATCTGGGTGAGGTTTTCATTGAGGCCTTTGCATATCATCATATTTTGCATAGTGAGTGGACTTTTGGGGCTTGGAATTAGAGGGGGCTTTGTGTTGGGGAATAAAATTAGTCTATAGGGAAGATAAGGAAGACCTTTGGTTAAAGTATTTTTGGGAGAAGCTTCAAAAACATAGAAACCTATTTTTTAGAAAGTTCATCTACCTCGTAATCCTCTTTTGTGCTCAACATGGAGTTGACACATGGTATATATATTTGTAGCATCTAAATTTAAATTTACACATAGTTAAAAGTGATCAAAAACATATATTTGTAACATTAAATATACCTTTTCTTGAAGGCTAGTGGAGAGTAGGTACATATCCAAATTCAATTTTTAACTATCTATCTGCAAATAATGTATTTTTTAGATCGTCCTCCAAGATGTAAATGATCCCTAATGGGGGAATTTATGGTTGAACAATTTATGAGACACTCATTGACATAGTTAATGCATTAAAGAAACCTTGTATTTGAGTTTCATTAGTAAGGTCATCGGGAAAGGCATACATTTTTGAAACTATGTGAGGTTGTATAATAATTGCACTGAGAGGTGCTTTCTATAGCCTAATACGAGGGATATGTGTAATTCCTTTTGTGCTCAACATGGATTTGACACGTGGCATTTGTTCAGTTTTTATATTCTTTGCAGTGAAAGTCGAAGGTTGAAGTGATCGAGCAAGAAAAGTCGAAGTCAAAGTGATCGACAACAAGCCGAAAGGTTAGCCAACAAGAGGTCATTAGGAGGCTGAGTGGCAACTTACTGAAGACTGACTGGAGGTCGATTGGTATTTGATTGGTAGTTGAATGTAACAAAATCTTGAAATTCACGGGATTTATAGCCAATGATTTGCATGGATCTGTAACAATTTTTGGGTGCCATGATTTAGGGGTTTTCCTATTGTAAAGCTTATAGATAAGGCGCTTTGTAATTTTATTGTGTTGATGTTGTTACTAATATTTGTGCTTATCTTTAGCAGAAGGTTGTTGGTCATGTAGATATAAGTCGAATTGGCTGCAAGGTTGTTCTTGTGTAAAGCAAGAAAGTACGATGACAATTGGGTATTAGGTGTATACCAAGGTTAGTCATGTAGCTCTTTATTTTGAATGAATAAGACAAAAAGAGAGAAATATGCTCAATGAATGTTGGTTTTCCTAGTTGGGTTTCTAGGGTAAAATCTCTATGTTTTATTTGATTACTTTGCTATTTACTTTCTTGATTAAATGTGTCTTCTCTTTTCTTACTAGGTTTAGTGTGGAAGTCCATTTCCTAACATGTGGCATCATAGATAAGCTTCGTAGATCTTATAACTAAGCTAAACCTTAGGTCTAGTGAGAGTTGTAAGTAAGAGATATTTAGAGTTGTACTTGAAAGAATGACAAGTAGTTCAAGGATAGAGATTGAAAAATGCAATGGCCATAATTTTGAGCTTTGGAAGCTTAAAATTGAAGATCTCCTTGTAGATTGAGAACAATGGGAAGCAATCTGTCTAGGTACCATTGTGATAGGTATGTCGAGGGAAGAATGGGAGAAACTTGAAAGAAGGGAAAGGATTACAATTCGACTGTGTCTTACAGATTTTGTGATGTTGAATTTCTCGGGTGAAGACTCGAACAAGAAACTATGGGACACATTGGGAAGCTTGTACTAGTTGAAATACCTGGTAAATAAGTTGTTCCATAGAAATAAATTGTATCTTGTGAGGATGAGTGATGGTAGTTCGGTAATTGACCATTTGAATGCATTCAATACTGTAATAAGTCAATTATCTTCTATAAATATTAAAATCACTTAGGAGGAGAAATGTATTATCCTATTATGTTCTTTTCCAGACTCTTGGGATAGCTTAGTCATTTCTATAGGGAGCAATTCGACCACATTAACGCTAGAAGACATGGTTGCATCTCTATTATCAAAAGAAATGAGATGAAAGAACATGGAAGGATCAACCAAAGATGTCATAATGGTGAGTGGTCGACCAGTTGACAGAAATAAAGGAAAATTCTCTAGTATAAAGTCTAAGTCGAATGATCCAGGTGGATATTGGTGGCCACCCACCTATTCCACTGGCTCAGAGAAAAATTTTCAATTTTGGCAGTTTTTTTACAGTTTTTAGGGTCCCAAAATTCTGGGGTCGTTTTGAGGCCCTAAACGATGTCTTTTTGGAATTTTTGGGGGGTAAGGGTTGCCAACGACAAACCCTAACCCCAGGTGGAAGTTTTAATTCTTGATTAGACCTTTCTGAATAGGTATCAAATGCCCCAAAGGAATATTATATGCAAAAGTTACACCCTTGGGAAGTTAACATATCAACTACCCCCATCAAGGCCCACAAACATTTTGGTGTTTCATCTTTTGGGGTTAGGGTTTTCTCATTTATGCTTTATGTTAAATATGCCTTTGGAGCCTATTGCAATAAGCTTCTTGCAAATGTGCGTATCCACCATATCTCTTCTCAGAGATAAGCTACCACCATTCAAGCAAGCTTGTTTCATTCTGTATATTTATAGTTTCATCATTTTCCATTTATTAATAGAATACAAGTTTCATTGTATCTCTATGTTTTTGTTATACATATGTATTTCATTTCATTCCATTCATAAATTCGGATCATCGAAGGGTAGATATAAATCACCGATTTAGTCGACAAGAAGATGCTAGAAATGTGGTAAAGCTATGCATTACAAAAGGGACTTCAAGTCGAAGGAAATAGAAGTCAGTACATGATCCAACAAGAAGCAGTCAAATGAGAGAAAAAATACTCTAGATAAAGGAGGCGATGTGTATCTAGATTCGACCAATACACGGTCGGATCAGGATGTTCGGTTGATCGACTCACATAGAATGGTTCTACAAATATGAGAGATATGAAGACAAAGTTACAAACTTAATGAAACTCATTTTTTTAGAGTGGCTATTTTTACCCCTATTTCAAAAAGTGGTGCTACCAATAGCACCATTGTTTTGGGAGGTCGTTAAAATTGCAACTTGTTTGAAATCGCACCCTTGAAATTGCTAATAGAACCCTGAAATTGACCCTTGAATCGAAAAGTGATGCTATCAATAGCACCACTTCTTTTTTTGGAGTTAAAACTATGACCAAATTGAAACTGTGGCCTTAACCACTAGCACCACCGCAAATAAAACACTGAAAATCCACTCCTAAATCTAAAAGTGTTATTACTTGATAATTTATTTATTAACTTGTTTATTTATTTATTAATTTACATTAAGAAAATAATTAAATTGGAAAAAAACACCCCAAAGAAAAAAACAATTTTCTTTTAGAGATAAAGAAAAAAAAAACATTTTTTGTTGAAAAAAAATTGCAAATCGCAATTTTTAATCAAAAATAATAATTAAAAAGAGTAAAATTGAATTTGTTTTGGTAAAAAAAATACCCTTAAAACACTAAATTTTAAAAACCAAAATTGAAAAAAAATAAAAATGGAAAAACAATTTTTTTAATAAAAAAATAAAAAAACAATCTAAAATAAAAATAAAAAAGTAAAT
>JZKD02S1737724.1:76770-90154 GCA_000966675.3 Picea glauca | reverse complement strand
TAGATGATTTTTCCCCAGAGTATCTTACAGAATTGCATGAAGACACCATCCTTGACAGGAGAATGCGAACTTCAAAACGAGGAAATGTGGAGTATCTTTGAGTTGGTCTTAAAGGAACGAATCCAAGAAAATCCAAGTGGATTGAGGTTGGAAGGGTGAGGGAACTATACCCTCATCTTCACATAGACTGAAATAGTCTTTTGGAGGTCCAAAAGCTTCCCAATGAGGAGGTGTGATTAGGGGATCAAATTTTGCTCAAAAATTCAAAGTGCTCAGAATCACTTCAAACTAGACAAGAGCATAGGCCTCGTCGTTGCGAAACCAACGCAACTCGTTTCGTCTCAAACGAACATCGGGAGCAAGAGATATTGCAATCTGTTCATAAAGTCAAACAAGCAAAAAACGGACGCTGATTGTACAGTCCGTACAGGCTGACATGGCAGGGTCGTACGACCGTACGATGATGTGGCATGTGATGACATGGAAGATTTTGATTGGCAGTTGAGGGTGAGTGGTATCTTGACACGTGGAATATTTCTGATCAATGGTAAGGTGCCACGTGGCCCAGTCATGGGCTTCCACGTGGCACCCCTTTATTGGATATTGGTTTGTTGTCAAAATGTATTGGAGTCCATGGGGTTTGACCCCCGGACCTCCCCACCACATAACGACTTCACAAAGTCTGTCTGACCAACGAACCACCGGTTGTGCCTTGCTATGTATACGAGTTATATTGTATTTGAATTTAAACTATGTAATAGACGGCGGGGGGGACAGGTCGGGGCTTAGCCCCGACCCGTAGTCATATCGTTTGCTATGTGACCATATATATATGTATTGCATGGAATGTTAAAACGTAAGCGAAACCCTGGTCGCATGGGTTATATTTATATGACCATGCTCTATGTTGAAAGGGCACACGGGGTTTTATGTTTGTAATGTGTTAAGCTGCGGTCTTATGGTATTATGCCATGTGCCCATGATCGGAGCGTGGGGAGTTAGTACGGTTGGCACGGTTTCAACCGTTTGGCCCTATTTTCCATAGCATGCGGTCATATGACCCTTATGTGCCCAAGTGCTAGGCGGTTAGGGGTTGACGCGCCCATAACCGTCCTACAGTTCGCACCGTTGGCACGGTTGCGCCCGGTGCTGGGTTTTTACGCTATATATTGCGTGTGTGCCAGGTTCATGTTACAGGGGTGCATTTTGTAGATGAAAAGATAGCAAGCTTGAAGAGGGGACTTCCAGGAGGCCTAACTTCTTCATTTTTCGACCGATTGAGGTGCCGAAAAAGCCCAGCTAGGGGTTTTTGGACACTCTGAAGCCATCCAAAAATCTTTGACCAAGTCTGTGAGTGTTGTGAATTTATCTTGGTGTAGGGAGGTAATGGGCATTGGTACCCTGGGTCTGTGAACAAAAGTTTAGGTTCTCCTATTTCAGCAAATAGACAAAAAGTGGGTGAATGTTGGGTTGTTATATTCTTTGCAGTGAAAGTCGAAGGTCGAAGTGATCGACCGGGAAAAGTCAAAGTTGAAGTGAACGATAGCAAGTCAATACGTCAGCTGACAATAGGTCTTCAGGAGGTCAAGTTTCAACCAACTAAAGATTGATTGGAGGTCGACTAGTAATCTGACAAGTAGTCGACTGTAACCGAATCCCGAGATTCATGGGATTTGTATCCAATGATATGCATGGATCTATAATCGTTTTCAGGCACCGTTATTTAGATTTTTTCCTATTTTGAAGCCTATAAATAAGGCATGTTGTAATTGCATTAAGTTGATGTTATTGTTGATATTCATGCTTATCTTTAGCATAAGGATTTTGGTCATGTAGATGTAAGTCGAATCGGCTACATGGTTGTTCTTGTGTAAAGAAAGAGGGTATGATGGTGATTGTGTCTTAGGTGTAGACTAAGGTTAGTCATGTAACCCTTTATTCTGAATGAATAAGACAACAAGAGATCAAGATACTCAAGGACTGTTGGTTTTCCCGGCTGGGTTTCCAAGGTAAAATCCATGCATGTTGTGTGATTACTTTGTCATTTACTTTCTTGATTAAATTCATCTTCTCTTTTCCTACTAGGTTTAGCATGGAAGTTTATTTCTTAACATTATTTAAAAAAATATTAATAACAAAAAATATATTTCAATTGTTGTAGCTAAGGGAAAGTACGAGAAGGGTTACCGGTAGATCCTTACATAGAAAAACACATGCACACACTACAAAATCATATATAAGAATATATATAAACATACACACATACACAAAAGGTGAGAGACACAAACATCAAAGCATTTTATTATATTCAAAACATCCTCTTCTTACATTCCTTTACATAGCCATGTATATATATTTATGACATTTTGTTACCAGTCAGTTACATTCTTTAACTGTCTAGTTAGTTGACTCTAATTTCCTATCCGACTGACTCTCCTAACCGACTAGTACAGTCGACTGGGGGGTCTAGTTAGCGGGGATGACTAACCCCTACAAAATATCCCCCCCCCCTTCAATTTCGTGCTCGTCTCGAGCAATGGGGAGTGTGGTTATTTCATTGAAAACATTGTTTACAAAAATGAAGATGAGAAGAGAAGACGTAGAAAACAAGATATATTGATGTCGAGCCTTGTTGAAGTGCTTTTACTTGTCTTTATGTGGCTAGCTTATGGTTGGACTGCTGGTTGTTATGCCTGATCTTTTTTTTCCTGAGGGATTTCCCACTCATGCATTTTGATATTTGGGATTAGTGGAAATGATTTGACCTATACATGGGTTTCCTTTGATCCTTCCATAACTTCTTCTAGATTTCCCTACTCATGGCTAGCAACTGGCAAGTTCAACTTAGATATTGAAGGATTGAAAATTTGCAATTTCTTTAGGTAGGTTGATGTATCCGTCGACTGCTCTGGTTGTGGTATCCCTTAAAATGTTGTTGGGTAAATGGTTGGGTTTGTGTGTAAAACATGTTGGGAGAACATGTTTCATTCCTCAATGGAGTGTTATGCTTTAATTTTGATTGATTTTAGTTGTCCCAATAAATCCATCTTGTTAGTGAGGGATGCCTCTTGAACCACAATCGGCTCTGGGTCAAATTTCTCCTCGACTTCCTTTTTTTTCTATGTGATCGAGTCGAGATGTTTGTGGGCTTGATACATTGATGCTTGTGCTCTGCTTGACTCTCGCAACCATTCCTTCTCCTTCTTTTCCAGTTCTGTCTCGACTACTTTTTCCTTCACAATGTGGGTTGCTATGGCTGCTTTAGTTTTGGAGTCGGTGGTGATATCCCTTATTTTATTTAAATCCTAAATTATTATTCTTTGGGCCTTTAGTTTACCGTAACTTGAGGTGAAGTATGTCAGCTAGTTGGTCAAGACTATATGCAACATTGTTACCTATGATGTAACCTACTCCAGTTTTTGACGTACTTCTTTGAATTCCCCAAACTTTGTATGCAGGATTGTCGTTGTTTGTTGAGCGACTCCATCTTGATTGCTTCTTACTTCCATGTTGTGTAACTATTCAAGTTCCATGTTTTCCTATCGCAATTGGTGGATTTCTTCCTGATTATTAACACCTGTACTTATTACTTCTTCGACCATTTGTTTTATTACTGCTAACGGATCGACTCCCTTTGTTGGTTGATCAATGCCCAATTTTCCCTTTTCTAATAGCACAAAATCCTTTAGTGCTTTTTTTATTTGTTCCTCCTTGCAACAAGTCATGCACCATCTCATGCAACTCTCTTCCATCTAATTGTTTTTTCTTTGGTCACTTCATTGTATAAGTCCATTATATGTTCATCTAACTCTACCGTTGGGTCGAATATTATCTTTTCTAGTGTTGTTGTCGACCCAACTGGTTTGAAGGCTGTGAATGTTTTGGTATTTGTATTTTTATCTTTCCTATGTATAATCTTCTTGTTCGTGCTTAAATTTTCTTTTCCGGTGATGTTTTATTTTCCGACGTCGCTGCCTTTGTCAGACTCCTTGTTTTCCAGGTTTTTTTCATTATGTTGTTATGGATCTGGTTGTGTGTGGGTGTCCTTTTCATTTCCATCCTTTCCTTGGTCTTATGGATTTGTAGGCTCTATTTTTTCAGTCTGCACTGGAAGACCGACTGGCCTTTGTGAGGACTTCCCAATGGAGGATATTTTGGGGGATTACTTGTTTTCTGAGGTAACTTCTTTCCCTCATTTCCTTCTTTGTGTTTCTCTCCTTCCTGGACAGTCCGTGGGCTAGTTTTCCTTTCTTCCTCATTATACGTTTTTGATGAGTCTGTATTATCCAAAGGTATAATAATTGGTTTTGTACTAGTTGAATTGTGTGTGGGGGGAGTATTATTTGACTCTTGGATATTTGTGCTTGTTCCTCCAACATGTGTCGATTGTCCTTCTCCTAGTGGGGTAAAATAAGAAATGGTTTCTTCCACTATAAAAGTCTTCTTGGTGGTTCCCTTCTATGTTGTATGGTCGATATCATCCAACCCTGAGGGTGAAGCACTTTCTGACTAATGACTTGGAACTGGGGAATCCAATATTGTTCCCTATAAGGATACTTGACGTCTGGCTTTCTTGATTTTATTTTTGTGTGTCATTGTCTGCTTTTCTATTCTTGTTTCTTCAATCAATGGAGTATGGATGGGTGGTGGAGATTATCTTGTAATATCAATTGTCCCTATTCTCATCCTTTGTTTCATTAGAATGGGTTTTTTTCTTGGGTCGGGTCGAATGCTCTTCGACCAACATGATGGAACTGGGGTCGACCGCTTTGTATCTTTATCACCCTCCAGCGTTTTCTTTTTTTGTCCCATTGTTTCTATACACTTTTCTAAAGACACTCTGGTTTTCTTAGCTTCAACAAACCTCATATTAAGAGTCTCCATAGCCTCTTTTAATTGCAGCCCAATGAATGACTTTAAAATATTCTATGTAGCTGCTTGGTATTTTTCTGTCTAGTGGGCCCTCTCACTTATTTTGTTGGTGAACACAACTAGTTTTTCCCTTATCATAGGGTCACTGAAATAAAGAGTTGTGTTTGACTTAAATGTCTCCCTCCATCTAATATCAACATCTTTAGGCATTGTGATGGGGTCGATTGCTTACTTAGCCTTAGACGCTTTTTATTGTTGTCTTTTCTTGGTCGACATTTGGTTTGTTGGCTTGGCTTCTTTTCTGTCAAGATTTGCTACAAACGGAACTTTGTACAGGGTCGCTTCTCGTTCTTCTTCCTGATCTCCATCTATCAAAGGTGTCAAAATGGATTGGTTGTCTCTTAGTACATCTAGTGGTATATGAGTTTGAAATTCTATTTGTCAGTCAAGCTCTTGGAAAATTTGGTACTTTGTTGGTTGGTATTCTAGCTCTTCAGGGTCCAATCCTCCAGCAATTCCACTCCAAAGTGTGGTGGTGTCCAAGCTTAGTTGAATATGGGCACTTGGTGATAATTTCCTTTGAACTTTCTATTAGACTCGCCACTTATGTGATACATTTTTCACATGATTTATCCAACATTTAAACATGATGTGGGCGGAAACAGAGTCGGATGGTTTGAATTCTCCTTAAGAAAATGCCTTGAAATTATTCATGGTTGGAGTCTCTCGTGCAGTAAATGCAGGTTCTATAACTAGGAATACTTGGCTCATGCCGATCCGTATCAACAATGAAGGGAATTTGATTTTGCAACCATTCTCTTGGCATTCTTTACAATTTCTCTTAATTAGTGCAACAAGGTGATATTCCTAGTCAAATTGTGCCCTTGTCTGGAATATTTGGCCATTAGGTTCTAGCAGTGTAAGTTTCACGTCGCACACTCACCCTGCGATCATTAGGCATAGTGATATTGTGATGCATGTCCATTTGGCATGGAGGTTCATGACTTTGTTGATAAACAACCCTTTGGAATTCTTTGTTGATGTCCCTCAAGTGAGAGTCTGAATCCATTCGGTAGGGTTTAACATTTTTTGGACTAAAATGTGCCCATATGGAATTTTCGTAATTCTGTGGATCATGCCTCCTGTGATCCCCACTGATAAATATAGCCACAGATGGTCATTATGGTACTGACTGACAAGGAATTTGGCAGCCTCTTCCTTCCACCCATCAAATTCTGCAACTAGGGGTGCGCCTAGGAAATGTCAGATGCTTGTTGCCTCAAGGAAATTTGCCTCTTATTTTCAGGCACCAGCTTCAATCCCCTATGCCATGAATTTTTTCCAATGTTGAGACCAATCGATATCTTCTATATGGGAGCTATGAATATTTTCCATGCATACTTGCAACTTGTTTGCACTAGTTTTATCAAACTTGGCCTTTGTTCTTAGTTCGACTAGTGAATCTTCAACTTGACAACTCATTCTCATAATTTATGTGATTTCTTGGAGGTTGGATTGTTCTTTCTCGAGTTCAGGGCTCAAATGCACAACTGGGATTTATATGGCTTGATTATGCAAATGTTCGGGTGAAAATAGAAGTGAGGCGAAGTTGTATGCCTCATCCAAATTTATAGACGAGAGATGCAATGAGGACTTTAATTATGCTAGCGAGGATATTAATTCTTCCATATCGATGTTAATGTCAAAGTTAACTATTTTTTCATGTGAAGTGACTTCTGCATCGACGATGGCCAAGTGGTCGAGTTTGTCTCGTCAAGCATTAATGGCATTAATGCATTCCCACGACTTATTCACATCGACTTTGACGATTTTAGCTCCTCAAGGTGTGTGCTTGACTTGTGTGATATCTTCTTAGTTAGATCGATCTGTTCGGGCGGTCGGGGACCTCCAGTGAAATTGTATGCCCATGTTTCTTTATACTTTCTTATAAATTCGATGAATGTTAGGCATTTTGAATACATTCCTGCTTTGGTTAGGATAATCGTGTTTGCACGCTCACTTGTTTGAAGTTTTTCTCACTCGCTTGATAATCAGAATTCACATTTATGAGTTTTTTGTTCAGTTGAATGATGTTCTTCTCTTTCGATCGATCAATTGGTTCACTTTTTTAGGTAATGGCACAAATCTTGTCTAGGTGTAAAACTTGCTCTTGATTTTTGGGTTTCCTCTCTTATTGATTCCCATGAACTATTTTCTCTTCTCATCTTTGAATATTTTTGTGTGAATGGGTGTTTTGTGATTTGGCCATATAATTTATAGTTCGTCGATCAATTTCTATACCTAATTCCGGTAACCGAATTGGTTATTTATTTCTTAATTTTTATTTCTTGATTTGTATGTTCTTAATCTTTCTTTTAATCTTATTGCTTTGTCTTCTCTTTATTTTATTTTTTCCTTTTTCTTTATTAGCTTTGCTTTCAACTTAGGTCTCCATGAAGGTTTTCGACCAAGTCGAGTCCTATTGGAACACCAAGGAGGTTTTCACTAGTACGGCTTTAGGCGACTATATGCGATATATTTTTAGACATGCCCCATTGACTAATTTATTAATAGGGTGCCCTTGTAGCGTTTTCAATTGTATTTCTCCTAAAGGACATATTTCCTCGACCACGTATAGACCCAACCACGCAATCTATAGCTTGTTTGTCTTACCTTTTACTTGATTTTCATATAGCAGTACCAAGTCTCTATTAGTGATGTCTTTCTTCTTAATGTGTCGATCATGCCAAGGCTTATGCTGAATTTTTTGAATTTCCTAATGTTGTTGTGCCAACATCCTTTCCTCTTCTAATTGGTTAAGTTGGTAGAAGCATTATATTGTATTCACCATGTGATAAAATTCTAAAACATAAGCTATATGAATTGTGTTTGTGCAGAAATGTAGTGGGATCACTACTTATTGACCATAAACTAGTTTAAAGGGTGTTTGGCCAGTCGATCTTTTGTATGTTGTTCTATATGCCCATAGTATTGTTGGAAATTTTTCGTCCAGATCGGCTTTTTCAAGACCACATATTTGTGTGAGGCCCTTATGCAGTGTTTTGTTAAAAGACTCGATGGCCCCATTAGCTTGTGGATGATATGCAGTTATTTTTGTATGGTCGATAATTAATTTTTTCAGAAATACTTCGATTGTACTATTGATGAAGTGGGTTCCTTGATCACTGATTATTGTTAAGGGACAACCAAATCTGGTTATTATATTTTCATAAATAAATTTTACATTTATTTCCTGTGTACAATTCTCGACTGGTTTTGCTTCTTCCCACTTTATTAAATATTCGATGGCTATAATAATGTATTTTGATCCCGTTCTTTTCCCTCTTTCTGGGAAAGGACCGACAAAATCAATATCCCATATTTCAAATGGTAAATTAGGGTTTATTGAGTGCAAGTTAATTTCATTCTTCCACAATTTTTGGCCTAGCCTTTGGAATTTTTTGCATTTATTTACTTGTTCTCGACATTATTTTTGTAAAGTCGGCCACCAGAGTCTGTCTTGAAGGATTTTCCTGGTTGTTGTGTTAGCCTGGAAGTGACCTCTCATTGGGCATGTGTGTGCTTCATTAACGATGTCTTCATGTTCATGCTATAATGCACATCTTCACATAATGTTGTCAATTCCTATCTTTTAAAGATATACATTCATGAGGGTGAATGGTGAAACTTTCATGGATAGGATTTTTCGTTTATTGGTTGGGATATCTTTATGTTCTTTCCTTTCTTCTAGAAAATTTTCCATTTCTTCTAGTTATTTGGAAATTGCTTCAACATTGAATAGAATTGCATATGGTAAATCATCATCTATTCATGTCGGATCTTCCCCTATTTCAAGTCAAGATAGATGATCTGGGCTGGCATTCTTCTTTCCCGGTCAGAATACTACTTCAAAGTAGAATTCTTGAAAGAGTAGTATCCATCGACAGATTTTCCCTTGATGGACTAGTTTATTGACTAGATATTTCAGCACTTGATGGTCTATGAAAAATGTAAAGGGATTCACTAGCAAGTAGTGTTGAAAATTTTGTAGGGAAAAAAATAATGCTAAGGCTTCACGTTCATTCGTCGAATAATTCCTTTTTGCTTTATTTAGTTTCTGACTAGTATATGTGTTCGGGTGGTCAACCATGTCATCATACGTCTGGGCTAAGACTGCACCAACAACGACATTTGAGGCGTCAACATGAACACGAAATTTCCTTGACCAGTCTGAAAATCATATGATGGGATCTTCTACCAATTTTCTTTTTAATAGATCAAAGGATTGGGATCTTCTACCAATTTTATTTTTAATAGATCAAAGGATTTGTCACATTTGTGACTCCACTGGAACTCAACTTCTTTATTTAATAGCTCATCGATTGGAAACATGATGTTGGATTAGTGACAGATGAAATTTCTGTAATACCCTATGTGTCTAAGGAAGATTTTGATTCGTGTTCGGTTGATTGGTGGTTTCAAGTTGAGGATGATTTTAATTTTGGCCATGTCGACTTTTATCCCATCCTTTCATACAATATGGCCCAAAAATATGCTTATAGGTGTGGAAAATATGTACTTTTTTTTTTTTTAAAGATAATTGTATTTGGCCCCCGAGGTGTAGGACAGTAGGTGATGGAGTGTGTTGTTAAGGCACTCTGCGATGTTAAAGTCACCGGTTCGAAATCTGCGGGGACAAAAAATACAACCATGTTAAGGGTTGGTGTGGCTCAGGCCAGGTGCGATCCCTGGGTGATTTTGACGACTTAGATGCCCTCGAGTCGCGGTTTCTCGTCCACAGGCTAGTTCCGCAGGTCACGGACAAACTATCAAAAAAAAAGTTAATTGGATTTGCCTGCATATTTCCAGCATCATTCTCAACCATTGGATGCAGTATTTTAGTAGGTTGTAAATAGTCCATTCGTCGAAGTAAACAATCATTGTTTTATAAATATATTATTGAAATTCCATTACCACTATCCTAGAGAAGATTGTTGGGGCATTTTTTAGGCCAAACAACATGACTTTGTATGCGAATTATCTGAATTCAGAGACACATATGGTTTTTTATTGATCTTCCTTTTCTATAGGTACTTGATTGTATCCAAAGAAGCCATCTAAGAATGATTAACATTCATTTCCTGCTACTTCATTGATAATCTCATCAACAAATGGCGTTGGGAATGGATCAGTCATTGTGAGTTTATTCAGTCCTCGAAAGTCGACACAAATTATTAATTTCTTTGGGTAATACTTCTTTAGTTTCACAACCATGGGAATTTCCCATTCCTACTTGTCGATTAGATATATAATGCTAGTAGAAAGCATTGCTTCAATTTATTTTTGGATAATGGGATTGTATTTGTGTGCTAGCTTATATGGTCATTTTTTAACAGGCTTGACACTAGGGATGAGTTCGATTTTCATTTCACCCATCTCTTGTACCAATCATTTGATGTATTTGTAATCGTGTGAAAATACATCTTGATATTCTTTTAGTAGGTTGGTTATTTCCATGGTTTGCTTGTCAGACCAATAGTCACCTATTCTAGCCATTTTTGGTCGATCGTCTATTGAAATGTCGAATTCTTTGGTTTTAATTTATGCATCCATTCATTTGGGTGCTTTTGACTCATCCAATTGTTTCTCTCCTTCCACAACTTGATTATAACTTGACGAAAAGTTGGGTTTTTTGGTATCATTTTTCTCTCCCTTTTCTTCCTTGGTTATGGATAAGACTGTTTTTACATGGTTTTGTACTCCTGGATGGGTTTTCTTCCATCGAAAGATTTGTCCTGGAAAACTTATGTTTCTATGTCTACTTGACGAGCTATGATATTATTTGAATTGTGTATTGATATTAAGTTACAAGTTGAAGTTGATCCCATATTGACTTTAATTTTTCCTTTTTCAGAGTTTCATGGGGACTTGGTTGTTCTAAGAAATTTTGATCTCTCTTGTTGCTTCGTTCTATAGTTCTTCTTTAGGTCTAAATTCAAAGTATTTAAGGAAGCTATTTTTTATTTCATTCCAATCAAATGTGTGTCCACATGCTTCCTCGATTTTATACCATTTGTGGGGCATGTCATACAGTGTGTTTGGAAACATGTGAGGCCATACCCTTTTGTCTATATAGACTATTTTCCTCCATTATTTCTCACATTGCTTGATGTGAATGACTAGGTCAAACCCATGTTTGAACATCGGGATGTTGATATTGGCTTATAGTCTTTTCCCACTGAATATTTCAAAAAATTAAAGAGTGTCAGTGTTCCATGTTTGCAGTCGAGGTGCACGTGTCTTCCACCATCAGGGTTCTTGGCCTGTAAGAAATTCAACTAGACTTTTCATGCTTCCTTGATCTTTGACTGACTTGGAAACCTCGTTGACATGCATTGATGGAGATTTTCTTTCCCTGAACTGCAGAGGTTGTTTCATGTGTGAATGTGTCGGAATTAGTGTTGGTGTATGCTTGAGATTTCTTTCGGCCACAATAGGTATTGCTTGTACTGAGAAACATTCTTTGGATTGTCTTACTGGTATCGCTTCTATCGACCAACACTCTTTTTCTTTTGATTCATAATTTTCCATTTTCCAATTGTATAGTTCCATATCCAAGTTCTGGCTAATTGACAATGGAGACCCAAGTAATATTTCTCCTTTGCTATGGGGTTCTATGTTATCCTTCTCATTCATGACTCGATATAGTTGACAAGATTCATGTGCTTAATCCCATGTCTCAACCCAAGGTTTTCCTTCCTTTGGATCTAGGGGAATTATTCTTTTCTGCCACTTACTTTTAATTTTATTTTGTCTCTTTCGAGGGAGATTTTGGCCCTCCGGTTTTGACCCCAAGGTCATTCGACCAATGTAAGGGAGGCAGGTATGCCTTCGACCAGGTTGATTACTTCAAAGTCGACTCTCATCGGGATTTCCATTATAGATCTTATTACACTTTTTAGTGTACCAGTTGGCTCAATAAACCTCTGATATGATAGCTTCAGAAAATTCATTGTAGGATGTAGAGGTGGTTTCCCAAGTTGATTCCATGTTTCTCTTGGAAGAATATTTACTTGGGACTCAAAGTTGACTATGACTTGTTTGATCTAATTTCCGTTGATTTCAAGGTCGAATTGAGGGTTGAAGTCGTTTGTTTGTGCTTATTGTGATAACTGGTGCGGAATTTTGATTGGTATTTTCTCTTCTTTATATTCCCTCAATATGCTTAGTAGGTCAATCAATCGAACGACTTACTATTTCTCTTTCAATAGTTGGAGAAATTTGTCTAGCACAATTTCTAAGGTGTTGTCATGTCTTCTCTTATTGGTATAGTCCTGGTCAATGCTTCTAAAGAATTTCATTGTGTCCCTCATTAGTTTGTCTTCATATTTCAGGTTGGGATATGTAGTTTGATCACCCTTCTATCGATTTGGTGGCTCTGGAAAAATGTCCTCGCCAGCTCCCAAGTGTGTTACTACATGGAGGTTCTTTGAATTCAAAATATTATGTTTTGGTACTATGTGTAATAGATTTACATTTCTTTTGTTCATCACTTTTTCGAGTACTATTGGAAAATCTTCGAGTGAGTGGTCTCCCACTCCACAAATGTTATAGAACTTGAGATCAGTTATGTCTTTGATTGGGAAATCTGGATTGATGTGTTCATCCTTCCAACAGTTGAAGCACTAATATCATCCTCGACCTTGTCCTAAGCTGATGTTTTCTTATCCTCCTCATCTGCGGCCTTGGTAGCCTCCTCAACCTTGACCTCTATATATGTTTCCACCTTGACCGACATTCTGGTCGACTGTCTATGTGTGGTACTATGAGTGAATGTTTTTTCAGTTTTTTCCATTCAACCAACATTCTTGGCTTGAGTGATTATTCTCCTCCCATATGTGACACCACTATGGACGCACATATCTCAGATTTTGTTGGAAGTCCCTCGTAGCATGATTTGTTACTCCTTCGCATATATCACATAATGTTTCGATCTGAATTCGATGGACTTCAGGGTCTAGGGCATCGCTGAATTTTCAATAATCTTTAGTGTGGCCTTCATTGGAACATATTGTACACCATAGTTCATTATGAGAGATCTACATGTTATTAATTGATTGTCGTAGTTCTGCAAGTTGTTCTTCTAGTAGTTTTTCAATGACTGGTGAAGTCGAAGCGCCTTCATCATCCATTTCTATTCATTGTGCTTCTTTCAAGATTTCTTCAAATGTCGAGAGATCATACATACCCAGTGGTACTTGAATATTTTGTAATAGGCCAACTACGTACCGTTGTACAAGTGGTTTCTCGTTGATTGCATAGGGAATTTGGATCAGAAGGTATTTTAACTTTTTATCATACTCACAGACAATTTCTCCTAGATTCTGCTTGATTTCTTTCATTTTTTGAGCCGCCAGGTGACTGATGTCTTGCGTCTTAAAAAATGTGAGGAAATTTTGCTTTATTTCTAACTTCGAGCATTTTTTTATTATCTGTGTAGTTCATAAACCAG
>JZKD02S1737724.1:48865-76720 GCA_000966675.3 Picea glauca | reverse complement strand
TCAGGGTCTAGGGCATCGCTGAATTTTCAATAATCTTTAGTGTGGCCTTCATTGGAACATATTGTACACCATAGTTCATTATGAGAGATCTACATGTTATTAATTGATTGTCGTAGTTCTGCAAGTTGTTCTTCTAGTAGTTTTTCAATGACTGGTGAAGTCGAAGCGCCTTCATCATCCATTTCTATTCATTGTGCTTCTTTCAAGATTTCTTCAAATGTCGAGAGATCATACATACCCAGTGGTACTTGAATATTTTGTAATAGGCCAACTACGTACCGTTGTACAAGTGGTTTCTCGTTGATTGCATAGGGAATTTGGATCAGAAGGTATTTTAACTTTTTATCATACTCACAGACGATTTTTCCTAGATTCTGCTTGATTGTTTTCATTTTTTGAGCCGCCGAGTGACTGATGTCTTGCGTCTTAAAAAATGTGAGGAAATTTGGCTTTATTTCTAACTTCGAGCATTTTTTTATTATCTGTGTAGTTCATAAACCAGGTAAGGGCTTGTTGACGGGCATAATTGACACACCGTCAATTGGAAGGTCAAATCCGGACCGAGGTTGTTTAAATAACCCAAGCCGTTTGGAATGAAATGACCTGATGTGTTTAATGGCTTTGTTGGCCAACTAAAGTCCTAAAAATAACAAAAGAAAGCAAACTAATCTAAAAGCTATAATACTAAGCATATAAATTCAATAATTACAAACGTCTCAATAAGAAGATGAATATGTGCATATTCTTATATACAATATATATACAATCTTGCAAGATTTCATGGATATCTTGCAAAATAAATGTTTTTTGAATATGTCTATGAAGTAGATAAAGAAAGCACATACATTTTATATTTTTCTGTTTAATATTTAAAATCTAAATAATGAAAGAAAACACAATTGAAATAAGAACATATAAACAGGAAAAGCTAATTCAAACTGTTCCTATTTCCTTGATAAATAATCTAACTAAAGAAAATGCCAGTAATCTGACCCGAAATTAATCAATTAAAATGAGTTTATGTCCCTGCGCAATCCAAGCTCCTAGTTGTCCTTCCTATGAGTGAAACCTGTAATAGGATGGTGCTAACACTCCCAGAACAAACCCGAAGGTGTTTTGGAACAAGAATATCACAGTGCTATGATATATATACAGATCTGGTGATCTTATAATGATGAACACTTATGTTAAAAGAAACTTAATACAAATCATTCATGTAATACATCATCCAATATCCAACATAAATCCAAAATATTTAAATGAAATATTGATCACAGATATAATATAGGACAACAATTTATAGACATAGTTTAAAGTGTTGAATAATATGAAATATCAGATGATGATAAGACTAAAGCTGTATAAACATATTAACATTCCATAAGATAAAGGAAAAACATAATGGGTAAGCGCCACGCTGGTCTAAAGCCAAGGAGTGAACAACTTCTCCATATTAGTCTTGAAAGTCGTATGTCCATAATGTGTCCAAAAATAGATTGTCTCACTAATAAGAGTGAACAATATTTAAACTAGTTCAGGATTCAAATGCTCATATCATACAAGATAGAGTTGAATCCAAAAAAATTAGATAATATTACAAAAATAGTGAAAATAGTAACCACTCATGCATGAGTTGGTTTGTCAAAAATAAAGCAAAGTTTTATAAACACAAAAGACAAAAACTACTGAATACTTGAGCATATGATTGAAAGTGTTTGCTCCATGCAATCAACATCATAATCTTCCATTTCTTGTAAATAGCAAAACCGATTTAATATTCAGATAACAATACTAATTATTATTCAAAAGAGATTGGCTACATAATCATAGATTCTATAGCTAGTCTTATTATTAGAAAAAGAAATCAAATTAAATCTCCCTATTATGATTATTCATAATAGAATCAAATAAAATCAAAATAAAATCGTTTTACCATTAGAAATTAACAAAAGAAGGATTTGACAGTTCGAAATTTATAATAGCTTTGAAACTGGTTGTATTTTTTATTATAATATTCCCGGTCTTCTTGAATATTTTGTTTTCCCTCTCTATGTGTGCCTTCAAGTCAAGGTTCTCTTGTTCCAACAAAGCATTCTGAGCAGCCAAGCGTTTTACTTGAGCCTGTAAGAGTGGAACATCTGTATAGTAACGCTCTATCTAGTCTAAGCAGTTGCCACAATGCGCTGGAGCAATGGTAGATTGATGTGGAATACAGTCGACGACAAGTGTTTCATGTATTCTCATGGTTTGTTCTAGGTCATGACCAATGCCAAAAAAACCTTCTTTGTCTCTGAGACACAGGGGTAAATTAGACACGAAGTCATACTTTTCAACCTAGGTAACAACCTCTTTCTTGGGAGATGGGTTTTCTAGGTCTTCACGAGCCAATAAATCATTTACCTCTTGGTTTGAACACTGATCATCGATCTCGATCGTATCGATCGAGCTCAGATGATCACTTTTTCAATTTCTTAGTTTTCTAGAAATCAAACGACCAACATTCTTATTCCTGAAATTTAAATCCGTGCTCAGTTGTTTGTTTCCCTTGCGGAATTTCTTCATAACAGGTTTCATATTATTGTTCAAATTAGATTCGTTCATAGACACATGGTTATATTTCTCTTTAATTCAGTAATTACTTGTTCCAAAGATCTTCTAGGTGAAAACCTACATGGTAAATCCTTACCATAGGGGTTTCATCAACAATAAAAACCGATTCATTAAATTTTGAGCCATCAAGTGGATTGGTGACCTGGATTTTAGTCACTAGTCTGTCCACATTAGGGTTTGCAATTAAATGAGGGATGACTGTATCGTCGACCTGGGTGAAGCCATTTCGGCTCAAGAAACCCTCCCAACTATCACTAATTTGCGACAGGTGAGAAACTAACAGTAGCTTAACAAGCCCGTGATGAAACAGACATGACAAGGAATTCATACCCTATCACTTATAGCGCATAGACATTTTGTAAAGGATCATTAACAGGTAAAATGGCATATCAAACTCAAACCCTATGAAAATCATAAGAAATCGAATGTGATACAAAAAAACGAGCCCATACCGGACTTCACAAGTGACAAATTGTTTCAAAATTAAAAGGATATTGTGCCATCTAGGTTTTAGAAAAGCAATGGGAATACCATTTGTACAACAAGTGGTTTTGCGGGAAGCCATGAATAAACTCCATGGGACATCCTCTATTTTAGCGTTCTTAAACCACCTCTCGCCTTTTAATGGGAGTCCTGTCTCCCTGATCATGAAATCCTCTGTTAATTCCAACTGTATATCCACAACCTTGGCCCTAAAATCGTCAAAAGTCTATGCAAAGGCCTTTGCAACCTGGATATTGTAGCCTTCGAACTTTTTGAGGAACACATCCCACCCATGAGCCTTCAGGTCATCTATAGCATCATCATGGGGTAGCAGAGCTTGGCATCCATTCGACTTGATACAAACCATTGGTGACATTTTTCACTATGAAAAGGATACAACAGATATCACAATAGATAGGTTTAGGTTTCTAGCGGGCGAGCAACAGAGAGAGGTCTAAGCGGACTGTGATGGCACGGAAAATGCAAGGTTTGGGGACTGTAATAACTTGAGAAAGATTTGGGGGAAAACGAGAAACATAGGGCTCATGAAACTACGAACCACTACCTACGATGAATTCCAAACCCTCCATAGTACAAAACCCTATACACATAATGAATGGTCTCATTAATATTTAGGCCATCAAGGTGAATTGAAAACGTAGGTACAACATGCCTGTACAAAATGACATGAATGCTGATATGATTGTTGAGTCTATGAAAACGATATCAAATGTTAAGTCAATGTTTTAATTCATTCGATCATTTCACAAATTAATTCCATGATTTAACTATAGAACCAATGAAGTTTGTGATACCCATAATTATACAAAGATTTCGATAGTGGATTAATCAATAAGTTCATAAGACTTGAGTTTTAACCATATATGAGTGCCTTTAAAGCGACATTTCTAAGGTAAAAGATATGAAACCAAGCCAAGTTTTATATTTAAATTCATGCTTACAGTCATGAATTTAAAACAAAACAAACAAAAGTGCAAAAAAAAAAAAAACTCAATAAGATAAGCTTAACCAAATCATCACCTCGAAAATCAAAAACATAAATATTTACAAATGAAGGGTGATGACAGCTACAGAAAGGTATAATCTCTTTGTGGGAAATTTGATTGTGATAAGAATCAAAAAACATTGGTGGTTGCCAACAATGGCGACATAGTAGGCGAAGCAGTTATCTTTGCATCACCAGAAAATTTATGTTAGGGTGAATCAGATGAAATGAATTTTTTAGGAATAGTTAACAACAGGTCAAGCATCCTGATCATAACTCAAAAAATAATGCAATTCAACATCAGATATATTTATGTTCAAAAAATGTAATCCAGCATCTAACTTGGATTACGAGTGTAGTGATGTTTATGCAGTTGACTTCTATACTGTTGACAGGGCCACTGCTGCCAGCAGGCGTTCATAGCCTCGACAAGGATGTCATTTGACCCACTCTAGTACCTTTATCCTATCCAAGAGTCATCCAATCATGATACGGGACATATTTTCACTTGATCAAATTGAAAGACATGCTTGAGGATCTTCATAAACCCAACATTTCTTCGCTGCCAGTAGGCTTGTTCAATACCGCGGTGAAGTTGTCTTGGTATCATGCATGCATTTACCCGCTGCCAGCAGACCTTTTCAGCATCCTGACGGGTTTACATACACTTCCAACACATTACTATGCTTTCAACCCTCTAGAATTTGTTTATAATTTACAGAGCTTAATAATATTCAAGAGGGCAGGGTGATACTGAAAATCTCATAGTTTGGCATAAAGATTTCGATCATTTAAAAATGATTCTCCTTTTTGATGACCCTCATCATACTTTGGACACTTAGATTTTTGTTAGGAAACCATCTCGAGGACGGGAAGGTACAACTGAGTTGTTTTTCTTAAAACATGGACAATGTTAGAAGCTTATTAATGATAATCACGTCTACTTGTAATCTCAAGGAGAAACCAGAAACATTGATTGGAACATAAACTTACTTCTGATGTTTTGAGTTCTAGCATTTACTGCTCAAATGCTTGTGAAGTTATCAATTGCTTCTAATGAATGAGAATTTTGATTCCCTTCCACAAATGTAATAGTGACTCAGAAATTTTAATCAGAAAATAAATCAAAATCAAAATGAAAAGAACCAAAATAGAAACAGAAAAGAAAACATCAAAATATTTATAGAAGGGTGGATCGAAAATCATCAGGTGAAATACCTCTTAAGGGTCTGGCCATTCACTGAAAAAGTGTTTGGTTGTCCCTCCAAATTATGCAGACGAAAAGAGATGGGACCCAATTTTTATGAAATTACAAATGGTCCCACCCATAGGTTTTGGAACTTGGTATGTTCCCCTTTACCCTCATGAGCTTTGTACCAGTTGAGAACCAGATCTTCGACATCGAAATTCCTATCTCAAGATGAATTTGAATCAAAACAACTTTTTACAATTTGCGGGTGCTGATCCAATTTCTTCTTTGCTTGTGTTCTCAACTCCTCTAGTTTTAATAAGGCATTTATTCAATTTTCTAGAGGAGGGCACTCCTCTTCTTGAACTTTCTGCGACAATTGCAGAGAAGGAAGTAAAACATGCGGAGGGAGAATGGATTCTCTTCCGTAAATAAGGAAGAAAGGGGAATTATCAACATAAGATTTTAGTGTTACCCTATCAGCCCAGAGTGCATTATACAGTGCATTGTGCCAGTTCTTATGATTTTCTGAAACTATCCTTTTAATAATCTTGATTAAATTTTTGTTTGTTGATTCTGCTAGGCCATTTCCTTGAGGGTAGTAGCTCGCAAAATAATTTAGTTTTATCCCTTTTTCCAGGGAAAATTTTTTCATATCAAGGGATGAAAAGTAATAGGTTTTATTAAAAACCAGACATTCGGGAATGCCGAATTGAGTGATGATATGAGAGTTCAGGAAATATACTACCTAATTTGTGTTCACCAGTTTTAAAGGTACAACCTCAGACCATCTAGTAACATAATCCGTTGTTGTAAGGATATACTTGTGCTACTGTGAAGAAGAGGGATTTATCAGTCCTATGATGTCTAGGCCCCATTGCTGAAAAGGTGAATCTACAGTAACATGCTGCAAAGGGAATGCTGCCTTTTTCACCCGTCCTGCAGCCTTTTGGAAGATTATGCATTTGTGGGACATCGTATGGGCATCTTTGAACAAGGTAGGCCAATAGTACCCAACTCTTTGTGGGTAGTGGTATCTCCACTGAAGTGACCACCGAATTCACCTGCATGAAGTTCACATATCACTTTTTCTAACTCTTCCTTTTCTAAACAACGCAAAAAAACACCATCAAAGTTCTTTCGAAATAATACATCATTTATTAACTGGAAAGATGCAGATTTAAGCCTAAGTGCTATTCTATTTTTAGGATCAATATTGTGGGAAGTAGGTCCATGCGTTAAATAAAGCTTAATGTTCTCATACCAAGAATTGGGAGTAACTTATGCACAACTGATCTATTTTTCGTTATGTCGATCCACAGTTGAGGTGTTTATTTGAATTTCTTGTTCTTCAACTGAATCAACCACTAGTTTACATAGGCCTTGACCTCTAACAATTTGTGCAGGGGTTATTTCAAGGTCATATTCCTGTAGTGACGTCATCCAATTTTCCCTTTTCTCACCCAGCTCTTTTTGTACTAACAAGTTTCTTACAGCTGGGTAAGGAACAATAACCATGGTTCTAGATTTCAACAGGTAAGACTGGAAGTGTTTCACTACTTTGAAAACAACATATGTCTGTTGATATATTGTTGGGTAATTAAGCTCTGTTCCTTTAAAAGATGAACTCATGAAGGTAATGGCTATCTCATTACTTTCAACGTTTTTATGTGTAAGCACCGCAACATAAGATCGGTCAGATGCAAAGGTGTAAAAAGTGAAATCCCGAGAAAAGTCGGGACTCATCAAGGAAGAATATTCTATTATTTCTTTTCTAATTGAGTCAAAAGCCTGAATTTCTTGTGGTCCCCAATGGTACAAAACATCTTTTTTAATTAAATTTTGTAACGGTCTAACCATTTCTGAGAAGCTTGGGACAAAGCTTCTGATGAAATTAATCTTGCCCAAAAAGGACTGCATGGTTTTTTTGGAAGGAGGGGGAAGTTTAGCAATAACTTAGGTTCTTTGGGGGTCAATAATCATTCCATATTTAGACATTATAAACCCAAGCAGTTTGCCTTGCTCTAATGCAAAGACTGATTTCTTGGGGTTGAGAGATATGCCAAACTTGCGACATCGTTCTAGGACAACCTTGAGGTGAGACAAGTGATCCTTCTTGTTTTTAGAGAAGATGGTGACATCATCAAGATAGACCACGACTGACTGGTTAATGAGGCCATGGAAAGCAATATCCATTGCTCTTTGGAAAGTGGCACCGACATTTATGAGTCCAAAGGAAATTTTTCTGTAGGCGTAAGTGCCCCATGGGGTTCGAAAGGTGGTTTTAAGCTCGTCTGAGGGAGATATCAAGACCTATTTGTATCCCGAAAAACCATCTAGCAGAGATAGTCTTTCGGAACCAGACACCTATTGTAGAATTTGTTCCATTGGAGGAACAAGGTAGTTGTCTTTGTCAAATGCACGGTTTAAGTTCCGAAAATCGACACAGAGTCGAATTTCACCACTTTTCTTCCTTACAGGGACTAGATTAGACACCCATTGTGTGTGCCTAACTGAGAAAATTATCTTTGCAGTTAGTAATTTGTTTAGTTACTTTTTAACAGTGGGTTCCAATTTAGGATGCATCTTCCTCAATTTTTGTTGAAAAGGTTGAGTCTGGGGTTTCATAGGGATTACATGTTGTATGATGTTGGCGTCAAATATTTTTAAGTCATCATACGTCCAAGAAAAAACATCTTTAAATTCTTTAAATAACTTTATAAAAGAGGATCTTTCTTTCTCGAAACATCCCTTTCCCAGATTAATATTTTGAGGATTATCCCTTGTTCCTAAATTAACCGTTTCATAGATCAAAGAGGAACTGTTAGTTTTACAATTGACTATCCCTCTAAATTTATCATGCAAGTCATAAAATTTCTCTAGTCTCACAACAGATCTAGGGATAGAGTTTACCATCTTGGATGTCAATTCAGGAGATCAGGGATCAAATATTACCGTGAAGTTTTGGAGGTTCTTGTCATGGGTGCCTTCATCAATGACTGCACCTTGGAAGGTGTCTTCCATATGCAACAAGTTGATGATCTGCTGGTCATCATCAAATACTCTCCAATTTGTGATGTTATCCGGGATCTACGACCTGAAAAACAATTCAATTGAAAACGCATTAGGGGAAAGACCTTCAACGGGAAATAGTTTAGAGGCAACATTGGCCAATAAATTAACTTCTGAATTACTCAATCTAGGAATGGAATTTATGTTAAATGATGAAAAATTATGCATTAAACTCCATACCTCTGTTTGATAGCTTTTAGATGTGGTGATAAGCAATGTATGGTGTTTCTTACCTGGTTAACCACGATTTACGAATCACCTAATACTATCAAATTATGCACACCCATATCCAATGCTTTCCTAAGTCCTTGTAGAAGTGCTTCGTAATTGGCCATGTTATTAGTACATTCAACCTCTAAACAACAAGCAATAAAAGTATTATTACCTATAGGATCAATGATTACACAGTCAACACTTGCTCCTTCTTTGGATTTGGATCCGTCAAAGTATAAGGACTAGATATGTTCATCGTCAGAGGTACTTGGAATACTTGGAAAAGATGGTGTCTGAGTATAGGTTGTAACTTCAGATTGATGCCCAAGATTAGTGATAGAAGAAATTTCGGTCATGAAATTACCAAAGTAGGTATTCATTCCCTGTGTTTCAAATGAATTTGTAGATGTACCGAAAGGCTCATTTGTATCATTCAGATCTGTTACAATATGCTTAAGATAGCATTCTTTGTTTATCCTAATTTTGTTGGGCTGTCCATTTTCAGACAACCCCAAATGCGACCAATCTATGGAAAAGTAACCGTGTAGTTGTTCTGACCAATCCCTGCTTAAAAACAGGCCATAAACTTCAGGGATATCAACAATGATAATATCAATTATCTGATGAACTTTAGGATTGGACAACAGTCTAATCAGCACATTCTTAAGCTCACAAATTACTTTAACATTTGTTCGATCTAGCTGAATGATTTTGAGATCAGAAGGTTTAACTTCTGCATTAATTTTTTGGCATACAAATAGAGGCATCACATTTGATGATGCACCAGAATCTACCATACAATTATGTACATTCCTATTAAAAATTTCAAAGGTTAATAAAAAAGGAGGGACATTTTTTCGAGTGTTAACAACAGAATTCTGTTGATTTTTTGTTGTTGTCCCTAAAATAGTTTTATCTACATTTGCTACAGTTTTTTCTGCTAAGTCCATTTTTCTGGAGTTTCAGATGTCTTTTTAGTTGGGACATTCTTAGCTACGTTTGAATCAATTTTTGCTGATTTTTTGCTGCTGGAATCGTTCTTTTACTGTTTTCAACGATGCTTTGAAGCATTTTCTGCAAAATAAGGGGAAATTCCAGCAGTTCAAAACTAGAAATATTAGCCCTCATTTTTTTCAGATCTTCAATTAAATCGTATTCTAAAATTGGGGCTGCTAAGCTTTGTTTAATTTCAGTTTGCTTTGACTATTTCAGAAGCACATTTTTACTTACTTCAGAAGGGGGTTTGTTTTGCATTTTTCTTCTTGTGTTGTAGGGGTGAACAGTTTCAAAATTCGCTTGAAAGATATTGTCTGACAAGTGACCGAAAACAGGGGGAGATGAATCTTCCTCTTCTGGTACCTCTTCCTCAACTACATCGTCAGAATTTTTAGGAGGAACAGAAGCAGAATTATCATGTGCTTCTACGATGGTTTGCAAAGCATACTGTAAACTTTCGAAATTTAGACCTTCTGTGGTCGGGTTTGGACGATTAGGAAGAAAATGATTTCTGAAAGGAGGTTTAAAACTTTCGTTGCTTGTGGATGCCTCCTCGGCTGATCTTTTCAAGTCGACGAATTTATTGGACAGTTTTTGGAAATTTTTGTGCAAGCTCTCTAAGTCTAAAGTTTCTTGTTCATTTTTTGTTTGAGGAGGCCTAGTGAGAATCTCTATTTTCTTCTTAGAGGATGAAGTTGTTTCAAATTCACTATTAAGATTATCTTTTAAGCTTAATATATCTTTCTCAATTTGACTTGCCTCCTCAAAGGCTTCTAGCAATGTGTTCTTTTTAGTCCTTTTGATCCATATGGCTATATTATTGTGCAAGTCTTTAGCATAATATGCAACGATTAAACTTTCAGCGAGCATCGAATCTGCAGGGATTTTGTTCTTTAAAGTAAGATATATTTGGTTAAAGTCTTTCACTTTTTCTTTAAGGTTCATTTTTAAGCTTGAGAGTTCCATAACCAAGACTTCCATAGATTTATGATCTCCAAGTTTTTCAAGAAAACAAGTTTCAAACTTGTCCCAAGAGACGATGGTCTGGGGTTGTTGAGAAAAATACCATGTGGAGGCATTTCCCTCAAAAGTGTAAGGAAATAATTTGCATACTACATCCTCATGTTCAACACTCTAGAGTCTAATGGCCAACATAAATTTTTTGATGTGATCTTTAGAGGATTGCTTTGAATCTGGATCAAATTTGGGTAGCCATTTCTCCAGATGTTTTGGTAATGGGTGTTGGGGTTCGGGTACAACCACGACATCTTGATTGAGCTGAGGTATGGAAGGATTATTTTGGTTTTCCATGGGAGTTGGTGGTGTCAAAGGCTGAGATGGTTCTGATGAAGAAATACCTTCATCTAAAGACTCTCCTCCTGAAGAGGATAGAGATGAACCAGGTGGGGAAGGTGGAATACCGGATCCTCTAGCTCCAAGGATAGGTGTTTCAATAGGATCGATAGTATTACTACCTAAAGGGTTTTGAGGTAGACCAATGCCTTGGAGATATTGTTGGATATCTGTGAAGTCAAGGGGTTTATTAAGTGGCCTATCGGGTTGTCTGATATGGGCTAAGGCACTATGCATTCTTATGAGTGATTGATGAACAATTTCTTGGACGTCAACCCCTTGAGGGACTGGTGTCACTGGTTCAACAAGAATACCAGGGTCATTGTTTGAGGTAGTTGTTGTTTCAAGTGTAACGTTATTGTCTGAGCGACTACGCGTTACGATAGGAGTGTGAGTGTGTGTGGGAGGAGTCTTGCGACCTCCACGTGCCATCAATTTAATTCAGGCCCTCCTTCTAGTGCCATTTGTTGATGGGTGTAATTGACACACCGTCAACTAGAAGGTCAAATCCGGACCAGGGTTGTCTAAATAACCCAAGCCGCTTGGAATGAAATGACTTGATAGGTTTAATGGCTCCGTTGGCCAACTAAAGTTGTAAAATTAACGAAAGAAAGGAAACTAATATAAAAGATATAATACTAAAGATATAAATTCAATAATTACAAACGTCTCAATAAGAAGATGAATATGTGCATATGCTTATATACAATATATATACATTCTTGCAAGATTTCATGGATATCTTGCGAAATAAATGTTTTTTGAAGATGTTTATGAAGTAGATAAAGAAAGCACATACATTTTATATTTTTCTATTTAATATTTAAAATCTAAAGAACTAAAGAAAACACAATTGAAATAAGAACAGATAAATAGGCAAAGCTAATTCAAATCGTTCCTATTTCCTTGATAAATAATCTAACTAAAGAAAATGCGAGTAATCTAACCTGAAATTAATCAATTAAAATGAGTTTATGTCCCTGCACAATCCAAGATCCTAGCTGTCCTTCCTATGAGGGAAACCTGTAATAGGATGGTGCTAACACTTTCAGAACAAACCTGGAGGTGTTTTGGAACAATAATATCATAGTGAACTGATATATATACAGATTTGGTGATGTTATAATGATGAACACTTATGATAAAAGAAACTTAATACAAAGCATTCATGTAATACATCATCCAATATCCATAATAAATTCATGATATTTAAATGAAATATTGATCACAGATATAATATAGGACACCAATTTATAGACAGAATTTAAAGTGCTGAATAATATGAAATATCATATGTTGATAAGACTAAAGATGTATAAACATATTAACATTCCATAAGATAAAGACAAAACATAATGGGTAAGCGCCACGTTGGTCTAAAGCCAAGGAGTGAACAACTTCTCCATATTAGTCTTGAAATTCATATGTCCATAATGTGTCCAAACAAATATTGTCTCACTACTAAGAGTGAACAATATTTAAACTAGTTTAGGATTCAAATGCTCATATCATACAAGATAGAGTTGAATCCACAAAAAATAGATAATATTACAAAAATAGTGAAAATATTAACCACTAATGCATGAGTTCGTTTGTCAAAAATAAACCAAAGTTTTATAAACATAAAAATACAAAAAATACTAAATATTTGAGCGTATGATTGAAAGTGTTTGCTCCATGCAATCAGCATCATAATCTTCCATTTCCTGTAAATAGAAAAACCGATTTAATATTCAGATAACAATACTAAAATATTAACCACTCATGCATGAGTTTGTTTGTCAAAAATAAACCAAAGTTTTATAAACATAAAAATACAAAAACTACTGAATATTTGAGCGTATGATTGAAAGTGTTTGCTCCATGCAATCAACATCATAATCTTCCATTTCTCGTAAATAGAAAAATTGATTTAATATTCAGATAACAATACTAATTATTATTCAAAAGAGACTGGCTACAGAATCATAGATTCTGTAGCTAGTCTTATTATTAGCAAAAGAAATCAAATTAAATCTCCCTATTATGATTATTCATAACATAATCAAATAAAATAAAAACAAAACGTTTTACCATTAGAAATTAGCAAAAGAAGGATCTGATAGTTCACAATTTATAATAGCTTTGAAACTGGTTGTATTTTTTATTATAATATTCCCCGTCTTCTTGAATCTTTTGTTTTCCCTCTCTGTGTGTGCCTTCAATTCAAGGTTCTCTTGTTCCAACAGAGCATTCTGAGCAACCAAGTGTTTTACTTCAGCATGTAAGAGAGGAACATATGTATAGTAACACTCTATCCAGTCTAAGCAGTTTTCACAGTGCACTGGAGCAATGGTAGACTGATGTGGAATACATTCGACGACGGGTGCTTCATGTATCCCCATGGTTTGTTCCAGGTTGTGACCAATACCGACAAAAAATTCTTTGTCTCTGAGACACAAGGGGTAAATTAGACACAAAGTCATACTTTTCAACCTGGGTAACAACCTCTTTCCTGGGAGATGGGTTTTCTGGGTCTTCACGAGCCAAGAAATCATTTACCTCATGGTCTGAACACTAATCATCGATCTCGATCGTATCGATTGAGCTCAGATGATCACTTTTTCTATTTCTTAGTTTTATAGAAATCAAACAACCAACATTCTTATTCCTGAAATTTAAATATGTGCTCAGTTGTTTATTTCCCTTGCGGAATTTCTTCATAACAGGTTTCATATTTTTGTTTAAATTATATTTGTTCATAGGCACAGGGTGATCTTTTTCTTTTAATTCAATAATTACTTGTTCCAAAGATCTTCTAGGTGAAAACCTACATGGTAATTCCTTATCCATAGGGGTTTCATCGAAAATAAAAACTGGTTCATTAAATTCTGAGCCATCAAGTGGATTGGTGACCTAGCTTTCAGTCACTGGTCTGTCCACATTAGGGTTTACAATTAAATGAGGGATGACTCTATCGTCGACTTGGGTGAAGCCATTTTGGCTCAAGAAACCCTCCCAACTATCACCAATTTGCGACATGTGAGAAAATAATAGTAGCTTAACGAGCTCGTGATGAAACAGACTCGACAAGGAATTCTTACCCTGTCACTTATAGTGCTTAGACATTTTTTAAAGGCTCATTAACAGGTAAAATGGCATATTAAAATAAAACCCTATGAAAATCATAAGCAACCGATTGTGATACAGAAAAAACATCCCATACCGGCCTTTACAAGTGACAAACTGTTTCAAAATTAAAAGGAGACTTTGCCATCTAGGTTTTAGAAAGGAAATGGGAATAAATTTTGTACAACAAGTGGTTTTGCGTGAAGCCATGAATAAAATCCATGGGACATCTTCTATTTTAGCGTTCTTAAACCACCTCTCGCCTTTTAATGGTAGTCTTGTCTCCCTGCTCATGAAATCCTCTGTTAATTCCAACTGTATATCCCCGACCTTGGCCCTAAAACTGTCAAAATTCTGTGCAAAGGAATTTGCAACTTAGAGATTGTAGCCTTTGAACTTCTTGAGGAACACATCCCACCCATGAGCCTTTAGGTCATATATAGCATCATCGTGGGACATCAGAGATTGGCATCCGTTCAGCTTGATACTAACCACTGGTGCCATTTCCATTGTGAAAAGGATACAACAGATATCACAATAGATAGGTTTAGGTTTTCAACAGACGAGTTTCAGAGAGAGGTCTAAGTGGACTGTGATGGCACGAAAAATGCAAGGTTTGGGGACTGTCATAACTTGATAAAGAGTTGGGGGAAAACTAGAAACATAGGGCTCGTGAAACTACAAACCACTACCTACGATGAATGCCAAACCCTCCATAGTACAAAACCCTATACGCATAATGAATGGTCTCATTAATATTCAGTCCAACAAGGTGAATTGAAAACGTAGGTACAACACGCCTGTACAAAATGACATGAATGCTGATATGACTGTTGATTCTATAAAAACCATATAAAATTTTAAGCCAATGTTTTAATGCATTCGATCATTTCGCAAATTAATTCCATGATTTAACTATAGAACCAATGAAGTTTGCGATACCCATAATTCTACAAAGATTTCGATAGTGGATTAATCAATAAGTTCATAAGACTTGAGTTTTAACCATATATGAGTTCCTTCAAAGCGACATTTCTAAGGTAAAAGATATGAAACCAAGCCAAGTTTTATATTTAAATTCATGCTTACAGTCATGAATTTAAAACAAAATAAACGAAAGTGCAAAAAAAAAAAAAACTCAATAAGATAAGCTTAACTAAATCATCGCCTCAAAACTCAGAAACATAAATATTTACAAATGAAGGGTGATGGCAGCTACATAAAAGTATAATCTCTTTGTGGCAAATTTGATTGCGATAAGAATCGAAAAACATTAGTGGCTGCCAACAGGGCTCTAGCTCAAAGCATGGCACCAAAGTGTGCCATTTGTTTATCTTCATTTGTTATGTCAGTTGCATCCCAAAAGTTTTTACAAACAAACCAATGTCATTTGGCATCCTTGCCTTCTTCATAAATCGGGGTGCGGTTGAGCCCCATTGTCACTTTCTTATATTTTGTCGAGGTTGGGACTATTGCGAGGACTTATGTCGAATTCGATTGGGAAGTCAAGTTGTTTTCTTGAGTTGAAGTCAAAATATTCAACTCGACCGGTACGATCTATTGTCGGTCTTTAAGAGGGAATTATTCAATTGCTAACTGCACTTGTTCTTTTCTTAGACTTGGGACATTTTTCTAACAAGCTTTATCTATATACTCAATGAATCATCCTCTGCAAGGTCGTGTGAGTTCATTATCGTTGTCTGTTGAATTTGAATCTTCCAATAATAAATTTGGTAGGGGGCGGAGTCCGTGAAGTCTCTTACATGAAGCACTATATATTTCGGTTGATTTTATTGTGCTTCAATGAGAACCGTGTCTCTTATCTAACCAATATTTTCAATTTGGAACGATATCCTTGGTGATTTTGTATCCACATGAAGTCTTTTTCAGAGGAAATTTTCAATCCATGGGATAGGACGTATTGCAGGAGAAAGTTGAACCGCATGTCCTAAATCATCGATCTCCATATCGACTTGGTCATCTTCTTTTTGGGTGCCACTGACTGCCATGCTCAATTGCAAGCTTCTCCTCATATTAGGAATCGTCAGGGCACTCTTAAGGGATGCTCCAATGATCTATCATTCATGGATAGGTTTTGTATGATATTTTAGGGGATCCCTCTTGTTTTGCAACTATTCTCGCCTCTTTTGTCTCTTGTCATGATCTAGTTTTTGTATGTTTGTTGAAGGTTTGTGGGTCTGTGTTCATCGTTCGAATTTCACACTTAAATCAATTATCTTCCTCACAACTTATGACATTTTCGACTTGGGTGAACTTTGAATTCAACTTCGAATTTATACCATTTCACGGATCATCCGCTGACCCAACTTACTCGTGGTCGACGATGTTTCATCATTTCTTTTATGCCCATTTATTCAAGAAGTATTCCCACGCTTCTCTAGTGTCTTTACAGTTAGATTCCAAGAACCCTTCCCACTCATCTTGTTTCTCTTTCCAATTAGAGTTTGGAGGAGGATTTTTGAAGAGGTTTTGGTACTCAACGATGTCTCCTACTCCTCTGTCTAGGATAAATTTGTGAAGTAACGATGAAACAATGCACAAAAACTCGTCATGAAGTTCTGTATAAAATTTACTCTTGATGGTTTGGACTGACTCTTTATATTCGATTTCTTGTTATTCAATGTAGTCTTGCACGATCCTCTTGAACCAATCGTTTAGGTTTTTTCTTCCTCCATTTATGATTGTATGCATCAACTACTCATTGAGAGTTAGTCTATGCATTAGATTGGCTGAGGTATTTGTAAAGTGCCTTTGGAATAGCTTCCAGAAATCATTTGTGCACCTCCAAGAAGAAATGAGTGCGAGATTCTGCTAACGTCAGTTGATTTCTTCATATGTAGTTTCTGATGTAGTTGGTAATTTTGTGTTCCCACCATTCACATGTCTTCCAAAGTTAACATCTATGTTCTTTTGTTATGCATGCCTAAGTTTAGAACTACCAACAATGGAACCAATGTTGTAGTATGAGGGAAAGTACAAGAAGGGTTACCGGTAGAACCTTACATAGAGCAAGACATACACACACTACAGCATCATATATAAGAATATATATAGACATACAAACATACACGGAAGGTGGGAGAGACAACCATCAAAGCATTTTATTATATTTATAACATACTCTTCTTATATTCCTTTATATAGCCATGTATATATATTTGTGATATTTTGTTACCAGTCGGTTACATTCTTTAATTGTCTAGTCGGTCGACTCTAACTGCCTCTCCGATTGACTCTCCTAACCGACTGCTACAGTTGACTTGGCTAGTCGACTGGCGGGTCTAATCGACGGGGCCGACTAGCCCCGACAACGCCAATGTAGGCTATAAATAAAATATTTCAATGTCCATCTTAAGTAAAATATTTTGATATCAACTTTATATATGTGTGTGTGTGTGTGTGTGTAATTAAACGTAAAAAAAAAAATTGTATTCCTTCAATAGGTGTTTTCTGTAGATTTTAACCTTGTGCAATATTTTACTGCAAACAGATTTTCAATAAAAGAACATAAAATATACAATGGAAAATACACACATTACACAGAGATTTTTCCCCTGGAAACCCAAACTAGGAAAACCAAACCGGGAAGACCAACATATTTTATATTCATTCATAGTGATACATTGTTTACAATCCAATATACATATAGGATCCAACAACATCCAAAACCCTAACCCAATGACCTGGATTAGTCAACAACCCTAATTCCTTAATCAAAAATAGAAAATCATCGGCAAAAATCGTGTGCCAAAAAATCACCCAACAATGGACACAAAAATCAAGGTGATACAAAAAACGAGGCAAAAATGTGACACGTTTCTTGAGGCAAAAAAAAATTCTTAGGGGCGTTACCCTTGGCGCAACGTAAAAAACACTATGTCTAGTCGTGCAAAGAATATAACACATACCCAACATTCTCCCACTTGTTTTTTTTCTTTGCATACAGGGGGTTACAAGGTTACATAGTCAACAATGCCCATGGATCCTCTACACCAAGAGAACTTCTCAATGCTCACAGATTTTGTTAATGAATCTGCAACATTCTTCAAAGTGTCCACCTTCATCAGCAACACTTTCTTTTCTTCAACCATGTCTCTCACAAAGTGATATTGAATATCAATGTGCTTTGTCTTTGAATGATAAGTCGAGTTCTTCACCAGAAAAATTGCACTCTAACTATCACAATCTATCCATACAACTTGTTGTACCAACCCAATACCTGAAAAAAATATTTGTAACCATACTTCTTCCTTGCATGAGTGGCTTCCATATATCCAACTTTTGTAGTTGAAAGTGACACTACAACCTGTATTTTTCTCATCCAACTGATTTCTCCTTCAAACAAGTTAAACACATACCCGCTTGTAGATCTCCTATGATCCAGATCTCCAACCCAGTCCGCATCCAAAAATCCATGTATGTCCAACACTCTGTCCAATCCTAATCTTCCTTGGTAGCACAATCCATAGCTAGCAATTCCACGCAAATACTTGAAAACCCTTTTTACTGTTTTCCAATGCTCCTTCCTTAGTTTTGACATACACCTGATCAAAACTCCCACTGCATGTGCAATATATAGTCTAGTACAGAACATTACATGCATAAAACTGCCAACTGCACTCGCATATGGAACACGAAACATGTCCTCCTCTTCTTCCTATGTCTTGGGACATTGATCTGCAAATAACTGTATACCAACAGGAATAGGGACCTTGATCGGTTTACATTCCTGCATATTAAACCTCTACAATATTGTCTCGACATATTTTCTCTGATTTAACCAGAGTTTCCTCTTTTTCTGATCTCTTATAATTTCCATTCCCAAAATGAAATTTGAAGCACTGAGATCCTTCATGTCAAATTTAGAGCACAACTGAGTTTTCACATCCTAGATAATCTCCTTGTGGTTTCCTATCAGCAACATGTCATCCACATACAAGACCAAATAAATCAAATGATCACCAATTAATTTAAAATACAAACAATGATCTGCTTTGCTTCTTGTGAAGCCAAGTCCCAACATATAAATACCAAATTTTTTATACCACATTCTTGGTGATTGTTTTAAACCGTACAGGGACTTTTTCAGCTTGCATACCAACTCCTTGTTTCCCTTCATAACAAAGCCTTCTAGTTGTTTCATATAGATTTCTTCTTCTAGATCCCCATGTAGGAATGTTGGTTTTTCTACTTCAAAATCAAATGTAGTAGCAACAGATAACATAAATCTTATAGAAGTTAACTTGGTAATAGGAGAAAAAATCTCACCAAAATCAATTCCCTCAACCTGGGAATAACCCTTTGCTACTAATCGAGCTTCGTATTTCTCCACTTTTCCTTCCGCATTCAACTTCTTTTTAAATACCCATTTGCTGCCAATGGGATTTCTTCCAATCGAAAACTCCACTAGATCACAAGCCTCATACTTATCCAAGGCCGTCATTTCTTCATCCATGGCCTTTTTCTAGAGCTTTCCATCCTATGAATCCACTTCCTCCATGATAGTTCTAGGATCATCATCAATAATAAACATAGAAAAATTTAAATGGAAATTATATGGAGTATACCTTTCTGATAGCCTTCTTTCTTGAACCAATCTCCTCAATACTGGAGTATGAGGATCTTCTTCTTGTGATTCTTGTTCTTCTGTAGAGTCTAATTCATCATCCTTTAAATCAAACTCTATTTTCTTTGGATTTTCCTTACTTGGTAGGAATTCCTATTTAACAACATTTTCATTTCTCTAAATACCACATCTCGGCTATACACAACCTTCTTAGTTTATGGGGTCCAAAGCTTATATCTTTTGAGACCATATTTATACCCAATAAAGATACACTTTTCAGCCTTCTTATATAGCTTACTCATGTTTTCCTTTGGAACATGAACATAGGCCTCACAACCAAATACCTTGAGATGTGTGAGAGAAGGTTTATTATTAGTCCATACCTCTTGTGGAGTCTTGTCATCCAACACTGATGAGGGTAGTATGTTGACCAGGTAACATGCAATAACCACTACCTCTTCCCAGAATTCTTTCCCTAACCCAACACCACTAAGCATGCACCTTGATTTTTCCATCAGTGTCATGTTTATCCTTTCTACAACTCCATTCTGTTGAGGTGTATATGGGGTATTCTTTTTCCTTGCTATACCACACTTCTTACAGAATTCTTCAAATTCATTCTCGCATAACTCTCTGCCATTATCTGTCCTCAACACCTTAATTCTTTTCTCTAATTGATTCTCAACAAGAGCCTTAAACTCTTTAAACCTGTCAAAGACTTTAGAATTATTCCTGAGGAAATATATTCAAGTATTCCTCAAGAAGTCATCTATAAATGAGACATAGTACACATGTTTTCCTAATGATGGAACCGACACAAGTCCAAACACATCACTATGAACTAGCTGTAAAATTCCTTCTGCCCTCGTTGCACCAAAGGGGAATCTTACCTGATTCTACTTCCCATATACACAATGCTCACATAAATCAAAATCTACAGATAAGTTAGACATACCTTCAACCATACCTTTATCATGTAGTAGTCAAAGACCCTTCTCTCCGATATGCCCTAGTCTTTGATTCCACATGATAACCTTTTCTCTAGAGGATGTAAGAGTTCTTTCTTCCTCAACTCCAATATCAAGAACAATGGAACTATTAAACCCATCACTAATAGTTCTTCCTTGCAGCTTATACAGAGTTCCAAATCAAATGCCCTTCAACAACACCATATCTCCTCGAACTATCCTGCAGGTTTCTTTTTCAAATATTGTTTTTATCCATGCATGGTCCATTTTGCTTACAGAAATCAAATTTCTGGCCTATCCTAGGATGTACAAAACACTAGGTAGTGTTCTAATCCTTCCCTCTATGAGCCTCAACTTGAATTTTCCTCGACCTATGATTCTGGTTGTCGAGACATCACCTAGGAAAACATTACCTCCATCATACCTTTCATATTCACATAACCACTCCCTATTAGGAGTCATATGAAAGGATGCACCTGAGTCAACCAACCATGCCTCATGATCTGCATGTGTGCTTGAAGAAGCCAAGTACACATCCCCTCCTTCTTCCTTGGAGGTATTTTCTTCTGTAGAAGGAGATTCTTCAAATCCCTTCTTTTTCTCAACTTTGGATCTACATTGCTTCTTGTAGTGCCCTTCTTTTCCACATCTCCACCATACCTTTACAAACTTTATGGGAGACTTAGATCTTCCGTTATACTTAGATCTCCCACTTGAGGACTTAGATCTATTTATTTCCCGGGAGCATCCTCTTTCAAATAATGAATTTGTGCTCTGTCCTTCCATGTCCGTCTGTCTCATCTCCTCTGACAACAAGGATGAGACCACTTCATCAAAATTCAAGGCAGTTGTATTACTACCTATGGCCACAACCAGAATATCCCACGAGTATGGTAAAGAGCATAGTAAACTGATACACTTATCTTCATCTGAAATTTTAATCTCAACAGATACTAACTGACTTACCACAGTACTGAAGGTGTTCAAATGCTCTGCCACTGAGTCTCCATCTCTCATCCTCAGGTTATACAACTTATTTCTAAGGAATAATTTATTTACTAGGGACTTAGACTGATACAAATTCCCCGACTCATCCCATAAATCTTTGGTTGTAGCTTCCTTTGACACATTAAGTAATACTAAATTTGAGAGACACAGTTGGATTGTGCTCTTTGCCTTCCGATCCAAAATTTTCCAATCATCTACTGAAGTTCCTGTAGGTGCAGTACCTAGATCCACCACGATCCACTGATCTCTGTCCACCGACATATCTTCCATCTTGAGTTTCCACAGCTCAAAACTTTTCCCATTAAACTTCTTGATCTCCATTTTCAAACTACTCACCATTTCTTTTCACCTGAAAAATCAATACCACAGATCTCCCACTGTAACAAGGCTTATCACAGTCCTGAGCCAAAACCTTGACCACAAAGGTGTCCCCCTGAAGCCAAAAAATCTATGATACCAAATGTAGATTTTAACCTTGTACAATATTTTACTGCAAACATATTTTCAATAAAAGAACATAAAAAATACAATGGAAAATACACACATTACACAGAGATTTTTCCCCTGGAAACCCAAACCGGGAAAACAAACATATTCTATATTCATTCATAGTGATACATTGTTTACAATACAATATACATATAGGAGCCAACAACATCCAAAACCCTAACCCAATGACTTGGATTAGCCAACAACCCTAATTCCTTTTAACTGGAAATAGAAAACCATTGACAAAAACCATGTGCCAAAAAACCGCCCAACAATGGACACAAAAATCGAGGTGACATAAAAACGAGGCAAAAATGCGACACGTTTCCCGAGGCTCAAACCCCCATGCATGTCCGACGCAACGTAGCAAATACTATGTCTAGTCGTGCAAAGAATATGACACATACCCAACATTTTCTACATCCCAGTATGAGGCAGATGTGTAACTCCTTCATTGCTTAATATGGAATTAACTCAATGACAAAAAAAAAATCCAACATAAATAAATTATTTTAATGTCCGCCTCAAGTAAAATATTTCACTCTCAACCATTGAAATGTCTTAACCATGAGAAATATTTTACTTTCAATATATATATGAGGGAGATGTGTAATTTCAATGGTGCATTGTTCAGTATGAGGGAGATGTGTAATTTCTTTTGTGTTCAACATGGATTTGATACGTACATCTATCTTAACTCTAGATCTATTTTGAGAGAGATCAAATCCCTCGAGGTGAAAACTATTTTTAGATTGAAAAACAATTGAGGAAAAGTTTTCACCTCAAGAGATTTTATCCATTTTAGTGCATGATAGATCCATAGTTAAGATAGATTTATATTGGTTTTACCTTCATTAATGATCAAACTAAGATAATCAACTTTATTTTTGAAATTTTGAAACTTTTTCTCACTAAGTACAATATCATACTAATCAACTCTTTTTTTAAATTGTATTACATTGACAACATGGTCATTGGTAGACACTAAAAAAAAATGAGCATACCATCAAATGCAATTGGTCACAAATTGCTTACAACCTTGAAAAATGAAATCTATTTAACTTTAAAACCAATCAAGAGCATTTTTTTAACCCAAATAACATTACAAGCCATTCAAAATGACTACAAGAAATTCTAAATGCAATTTGATAACATCGTCATCAACAACCTTAATTGGATAACAATTTGTTGATAACCAACTAACCAACCATGATTTACTTGTAACCTTAATTGAATAACAATTTGTTGATAACCAACCATGGTTTACTTGTAACCTCCCCATGTAAAGAATTCATAGCAATTAATTTACCTTGGACTTGACAATTAAGATCATGTTGTTTGATACTTAAAATATATGTTACCAACATAAAAAAGAAATTATAACTTCAAACCGCGTTCCACAACCATGTATACTAGCTACAAAGCTACAAACTTCCCTTCCAACCTGTGTATTACAAATAATTTATGAATTGGATATCACTATTTTAGCGAAGGTTCCCGTTAGCTTATTTGAATAATTCGTATGTTAAAAGAAAAAGAGGCTTATTCAATGTGGGACGTTCACTATATATTATAGTCTCACTTCTCTATTACAAATAAGTTAGAAAATCTATCACATATTTAATAAATTGTTATTTTATTTGAATATTTTTTATATTAAAAAATAAAAATATGTTTATTTAATGGTATAGGTGAGGTTTAATTATGTTGATAGGTATTTTTATTTTCTAAATAGGATGGAAGTTACAAAATTAAATAGTGTGATATATTTAATAATTACAATTTTTTAATTTTCATCATTTAATAATTTATTTATTTGATTGTTAATTAATATACAATGTATGAGAAATATCTATATAATTAATGGATAATGATTATTTTCACTTTTAATAGATAATGATTTCACTATTAATATAGATATTCCAATATATATATTATATTAAAAAAATGCTTATCACATAACCCCTCCATATATATTTAACTCAAAAAAAAATTCATAGTTATATATTATACAAAATTTTCAACTAATTTTATCTTATAATAAAAGAGAAGAGAGGGAAACCCGAAAAAATCTCATATATATAACTAACTTTATTTTATAATTTATTAGGATGTAATGATGTGTTAGGAAGTTGCTCAGATTTTATTTGAGCAATTTCCCAGCACATTTATTAAGATGTAATGATGTGTTTGGGAAGTTGTTGATGTGTTTGGGAAGTTGCTCAGCAACTTCTCGACACATTTATTAGGATGTAATGATGTGTTGGGAAGTTGCTCAGCAACTTCTCGACACATTTATTAGGATGTAATGATGTGTTGGGAAGTTGCTCAGATTTTATTTGTATTATAGTTGATGTCATTATACACGATTATGATGTGATGTGTGTTTCTTGTTAATGTTTAATGTTATTTGCATCATGATGATTAAGTTTGATGTAATTGATTAATCTTCTTCTCATTGACATGTGTTTGTATAATTCTTATCAATGTCATTTGTGTCATAATAATCAAATTCCATACATTTTTATAGATTGTTTGATTATTTTTATCCTTTATTTTTATGGTATGTACATCTTTGTGTGTAGCATGTAATGAATTGAATATAATGTTGTATGTAATATGTCTAATGTTATATTTGATTAAAAAATGAAATTATAATGTTTAGTAGTATAGATTTTTTTAATCCTAGATTTATTAGGTATCGAAAGGAATAAAAAAAAGTTTACATGTAAATTGTATATTGTGTAAAATATACAAGATTAAACCTCATGAGGGTGGAGGGTGAATGTCCTCAATACAATATCCACCCTCATACTCACCCTTGTATGGGTGGGGATGAGGGTGCAGGTGGGCCCCTCATATGGGTGGGGATGAAGGTGGGGTTGGGCACTACATAGACCCACCTCAACCCTAATGTGGGGTGAAGGTGTGGCTAGGATTTACACACTTCCATTCTCAAACTCATATAGGTGGGGATGAAGGTGGAGGTGGCAAAATTCTTATATGTGGGGTCGAGTGTGGGGATGGGTACTACACACCTCTATTGCTACCCTCATGAAGTTGGCATTGAAGGTGTGCAATGAATGAGGGTGGGGGTGAAGGTGTGCAGTGCACGCCCTCATACATTGCATCTCCACTACAACCCTCACCCTCAAGTGTGAGATGCAATGTGTAAGGGTGTGCATTGCACACCTTCACCCCCACCCTCATGTGAGAGTCCCTCACTCCATAAGGGTGAAGGAGTGAAGTCTCAATGCATGCATGAGGATGAGAGTTTGCAATAGACATTCTCACTTTCCATCCCCACTCCCAACCCCATGTGGGAGTCACCCACCCTCATGAATGAGTCATGAAGGTGGGGTATGCAATGCATAGTCTCACACCCTACTCTCATGCTTTTTGCACCTTCACCTCCACCAATATGACCTCTTGGAGGTGAAGGTGTGTTCATCCCCACTCAAAAAATATCTCCATGCATTGAGCACCTCCACCCCCTCTTAGGCATGAAGGTGTTCCCCCTGCCCCACCGACACACCTTCACCTGACATGTCTTAACCATAAGAAATAAAAAAAATTTCTTATGGTTAAGACATTTCAATGGTGCATATATATATATATATATATATATATATATATTGAAAGTAAAATATTTCTTATGGTTAAGACATTTTAATGGTGCATTTTTCAATAAGAGGGAGATGTATAATTTTTTTGTGCTCAACATGAAATTGGCATGTGACATATATATAAAACCAGCATAAATCCATCTTAACTCTGGATTTATTTCAAGAGGGATCAAATCCCTTGAAGTGAAAAAGTTTTTTAGATTGAAAAAATGAGGAATTTTCTTTACCTCGAGGAATTTGATCCCTTTCAACACATGATAAATCCAAAGTTAAAATGGATTTACGTTGGTTTTACCTTCATTAATGATCAATCTGAAATAATCAATTTTATTTTTGAAAATTTGAAATTTTTTCTCACTAAATATAATATTATACTAATCAACTCTTTTTTTGAACTGTGTTACATGCACAACATAGTCATTGATAAACGCTGAAAAAATGAGCATAGCATCAAATGCAAGTGGTCACAAATGGCTTACAACCTTGAAAAATGAAATCTATTCAACATTAAAACCAATCAATAACATTTTTTAACCCAAATGGCATAACAAACCATTTGAAATGACTACAAGAAATTCTAAATAAAGTGTTATTAACATAATTTGATTTGGAATGAAATTTGAGGAAAAGCATTTCTACCTCCAAAAATTGATAACCAACCATGGTTTACTTTTTTTTTCCACTGGAAAAAATGCTCTTTATATTCAAAAAGAAATATAAAATATACAACCTGAGTGGGCCTAATGGTTAAGAACATGTGTTTCCTCTTAAGAGGTCACAGGTTCAAATCCAGAGGGGGGTAGAGTATGTATACCTTCGTAGACTTTACCAGTCAAATCGTTGGGCGGAGGGGGGTCCCTTGTCCCATAAACAAGGGAGTCTCATGCACCAATTTGATGTGCTGGTTTGGCCGTGACCTTAAAAATAGATTCATGTCTCGTAAACCAACCATGATTTACTTGTAACCTCGTCATCTATTCATAGCAATTAATTTACCTTGGACTTGGCTAAGATCATGTTGTATGATTACTTAAAACATAAGTTACAAGCATTAAAAAAAAATTATAACTTCAAACCACGTTCCACAACCATGTATACCATATATAAACTCCCCTTCCAACTTGTCTATTACAAATAATTTATGAATTGGATATCACTATTTATGAGCTTATTTGAATAATTCAAATGTTAAAAGAAAAAGAGGCTTATTTAATGTGGGACGTTCACTATATATTATATTCTCACTTCTCTATTATAAATAAGTTAGAAAGTCTATCACATAAACAAATTGTTATTTTATTTGAATATTTTTTATATTAAAAAATAAAAATAGGTCTATTCAATGTGAGAGTTGAGGTTGAGGTTTAATTGTCTTGATAGATATTTTTATTTCAGAAATAGGATGGAAGGTACAAGATTGAAAGATGAGATATATTTAATAATATGTTTTTTTTTTTAATTTCTACCTAAAAAAATAAATATATTATATATATATATATATATATATATCAGATTTGAACTTTGGTGGGGAAAACACTCCTTAGAACAGACCACTCAAGCTACACCCCATTGACTATATATATAGGAAGGTTTTCCCCACCAAGGTTCAAATCTGGTAAATGACATGTTTGAGCCCTTAAATGGGATTGTAAGGAAAATACTTGACCTCTCTATGTTTTTTGGATTCAGGAGGGACCCGTGGATCTAGAGAGTATGGATAGGTTCAAATGTGGTAAGTGACATGTTTGAGCCCTTAAATGGTATTGTAAGAAAAATACTAGACCTCCCTATGTTCTTTGGATTCAGGATGGACCCGTGTATGTAGCGAGTACGGATAGGTTAGTTATATATTATATAAATTTAGAACTAATTTTATCTTATAATAAAAGAAAGGGAGACCCGAAAATATCTCCTTATCTATATATATAATTTAAATTACCTTTATTTTATAATATTAGGATGAAATGATGTGTGTTGGGAAGTTGTTCATATTTCATTTGTATTAATTTTAATTATAGTTGGTGTCATTATACACGATTGTGATGTGATGTGTGTTTCTTGATAATGTTATGTGCATCATGATGATTAAATTTCATGTAACTTTAGGGTCTACTTGACTATTTTTATCCTCTTCTCATTGTTATGTG
>JZKD02S1737724.1:21956-40371 GCA_000966675.3 Picea glauca | reverse complement strand
TCAGATTTGAACCTTGGTAGGGAAAACACTCCTTAGAACACATCACTCGAGCTATACCCCATTGACTATATATATATAGTAAGGTTTTCCCCACCAAGGTTCAAATCTGGTAAGTGACAAGTTTGAGCCCTTAAATGAGATTGTAAGGAAAATACTTGACCTCTCGATGTTCTTTGGATTTAGGAGGGACCTGTGGATCTAGAGAGTACGGATAGGTTCAAATGTGGTAAGTGACATGTTTGAGCCCTTAAATGGTATTGTAAGCAAAATACTAGACCTCCCTATGTTCTTTGGATTCAGGATGGACCCGTGTATGTAGCGAGTATGGATAGGTTAGTTATATATTATATAAATTTAGAACTAATTTTATCTTATAATAAAAGAAAGGGAGACCTGAAAAGATCTCCTTATCTATATATATAATTTAAAATTACCTTTATTTTATAATATTAGGATGAAATGATGTGTGTTGGGAAGTTGTTCATATTTCATTTGTATTAATTTTAATTATAGTTGGTGTCATTATGCACGATTGTGATGTGATGTGTGTTTCTTGATAATGTTATGTGCATCATGATGATTAAATTTCATGTAACTTTAGGGTCTACTTGACTATTTTTATCCTCTTCTCATTGTTATGTGTTGTATAATTCTTATCAATGTCATTTGCGTCACGATACTTGAATTCCACACATTTTTAGGGATTGTTTGATGATCTTTATCCCTTTTTTTATGGTATGCATATCCTTGTGCGTAGCATGTAACGAATTGAATATAATGTCGTATGTAATATGTCTAATGTTATATTTTATTAAAAATTGTAAGTATAATGTTTAATAGTATAGATTTTTTTTAATATTAGATTTATTAGGCATCAAAAAGAATAAAAAAAAACCTCACTTGTGAGTTGCATATTGTGTAAAATATAAAAGATTAAACCTCATGAGGGTGGAGAGTGAATATCCTCAATACAATCTCCACCCTCACACTCATCCTTGTATGGGTGGGGATGAGGGTGTAGGTGGGACCCTCATATGGGTGGGGATGAAGGTGGGGTTGGGCACTATGCAAACCCACCTCGACCCTAATGTGGAGTGAGAGTGGGGATGGGATTTACACACTTCCATCCTGAAAATCATATAGGCGGGGATGAAGTTGGAGGTGGGAAATTCATATATGTGGGGTCGAGCATGGGGATGGGTATTGCACACCTCTACCTCTACCCTCATGAAGGTGGCATTGAATGTGTGGAATGAATGAGGGTGGGGGTGAAGGTGTGCAATGCACACCCTCAAACATTGCATCTCCACCACAACCCTCACCCTCACGTGTGAGATGCAATGTGTAAGGGTGTTCATTGCACACCTTCACCCCCACCCTCATGTGAGAGTCCCTCACTCCATAAAGGTGAAGGAGTGAAGTCTCAATGCATGAGGATGAGAGTTCATAATGCACATTCTCACTTTCCATCCACACTCCCAACCCCATGTGGGAGTCACCCACCCTAATGAATGGGTCATGAATGTGGGGGTGTGTAATTCATAGTCTCACACCCCTACACTCATGCATTGCACACCCCCACACCCATTTGGAGGGTGGGGTTATGCCTCGACCCCAACCAATGCACACCCTCATGCTTTGTGCACCTTCACCTCCACCAATATGCCCTCTTGGAGGTGAAGGTGTGTTCATCCCCACCAAAAACCTAGCTTCATGCATTGATCACCTCCACCCCCTCTTAGGGGTGAAGGTGTGTCCCCTGCCCCACTGGAACACCTTCACCTCTCACTTCCATACTCATAGCAATGGGTGGTGAAGGTGTGCATAAATCTATGCCAATTTATTTTTTATTTTATCTTTTTAGAGTGAACTATTTTATTTTCAAAAGATTTTTCATTTTATTTATTAACAATACATATGTTACATTATGTGACACGTCTCTTCCACCCACTTTATAGAGTGCAATTCACTTCTTTAAATGCACTAAAATAAGAAACACAAATAATAAAAATATAAAACAAACTTAAACCAAATCAAACATCAAAATACTTGTATGTTGATCCATATTTTTTCGACATGAAATGAGAGCGGAGATATAACAAAAAAATATACAAAGATATTGCAAGAGAGCCAATAATATAATGGAGATATATCAGATATATAACAAGAGGCACATATTACAATAATACACAATTTCTATTAATGAGCGAAATGTACAAAACTGTAGAAATACAGAGTGAAAGACTCGCTAGAATGGTGGCAACTTATCTCTGAGAAGAGATGTGAAAGATACTCACATTCGCCAGAATATGATTGTTCAATGAGACTCCAAAGGAATTTTTAACATAAATAAAATCCAAAACCCTATCCCGGGAATATGAAAAGCCAACAATTTTGTGGACCCCGTTTTGGGTAGTTTGGTGTATCAACTTCACGGGAACATAACTTTGGCATACGATCTATGTTTGGGGCACACGATAGCTCGTTGGAAATGTATCGATGAGGATATTCATTTTGGGGGCTTAATGAGAGCCCTCAACTGTCATTGAGGTGCCTGATCACGAAAAAACCTCATTTAGTCCGTCAAAATAGCCCTAGAAGTTTAGGAACCAAAAAACTGCTAAAAATAGTAAGCTGCCAACAAATTGTTTTGAGCCAGTTGGAATATGTGGGTGGCCACCAATGTCCACCTAGATCAATCTTCCATCCTTAGGAAGAAATGGTCTCTGTTGCATTAAGTTCCCAGGTAAGAGGGGAAAGCCTGCTAAATCTTAACCTTGGTGAGTTGTTTGCCTCATTGGATAAGTTGTTCTGCTTGGTTTGTGGGAGGTTGTTGAGAACCTGATGAGATGACTGTGTGTAGAAGGAATATTTGTGCTTTCATTAAATCTTCTCAACCTGCTTCTTCTGGATAGAAGGTTCTTAGACTGAGGATGCAATGGTTGCAGTGTCCTTCTGTTCACCTTTTTAACAGATTATGAAGAAGCTGAATTTTGTAGTATGAGATACTACCTTGCGACACTGTTTAGGTGGGACAGTAGTTGGAACTATCTCTGGTATCTTGTAGAGATGACCCCCCAGAGTAACAATGAAACTACGGTGTTGAGACTCATAAATAGCATGATGCTTCCACATATATGGTTGGCCCAAAAGAACATCACAGACATCCAATGGGGCAACATCACATAATACCTCATTCTTGAAGGGTTGGATGCCATATGAAAATCGACACTGTTGAATGACACAGAGATATCGTCCCTAGCGAAGCCACCCGATGTTGTATGGTTGTGGGTGTGGTGTTTTTGACAATCCCAACTCTTTGATGACCTCTGTTGAGATGAGGTTCTTTTGGCTTCCGCTATCAATAATGAAATGCAACGAAGTCGCCTTCACCCACATTTGTGAATGAAAGAGGCGCTCCTCCTCTTCCAGATCTACTGGTTCTTCTGTTTGAAATGTTGTGGTTGTGACAATAGCAGTGGGGTCTGCATCGATGATCTGTATTCTCCCATTATTTTTTGAATCGGGCTTCAACTCCTTTTCTTTGATCTCGGCCACCAATGATTTTTTTGAGCGACAACCATAAGTGTTGTGCCGGTGGATTTTTTGGAAATCACACCAATTTCTAGTGTCCTTCTTCATCTTCCTGTGACCCTTCTTTTCCTATGGCTTGGAATGGTTTTTGGGAGGTTGTTTGTTAGGGTTGTCTTTATCATACTTTGGATGTTGCGAATTTGTAGAACTGGACTCCCGTTTGTTTTGGTGCCTAAATTTCTGCTTGATTTTGACAGCATATCGATAGGCAGCTCCCAGTGATGAGATGTCTAGGAAATCCATTTCAGTTTGGATGTACCTATGCAAATCCCTACGATATTTCAAAACCAGATGTCACTCGAATTCTTTGATACCTAGATTGGTGTGCAAGGTATGGAAATTATTTGTGAACTCCAAGATTGTTTGGCCCCTCTCTTATCGCAGTGTGGTCCATCTCATGTATTGGTCATCATAGTTACCAACAGGTTAATATTGTTCCTTGACTGCATCCACAAAAAAATCCCAAGTGGGATTGGCCCCATATATTCTATACTCCTCTGTGGAACTTTGCTCTCAGTAAGTTTTCCACCAATGTTTGACATGGGGGGGATCCTTAAGAAGTGCGAAGGTGATATTTTCCCTGTCGGAAAAATTGTGAATAGAGAAATAACCTTCTAGCATATTTAACCATTTTTCTAGGGCAACTACATCTATCTGACCTTCAAATATGGGAATATTAAAATTAACATGTACCTTGAAGGGAGAGGTTCCTAAAAAATGGTCACTTGATGAAGACGTTCTTGCTGTTATTGGAAAGCATTGAAGGATGTGGGGAAAATTCTCCATCATTTTGTCGCTCTCTCGTGTGAGAGCTTGCTCAAGCAACAGATTAATAGAATATTTTGCTCCATCATTTTTCTTTTCTTCCGCCATGGAGAGTTTCTTTGGCATGCAAGAGTGATTTTCCTCAAGAGAGACAATCTCGAGACCCAACTTACTATACTCGGACCTTGTCGGGGACATGGACTGAAAAAAAAGGATCAAGAGTAGCCTGCTCTGATACCACTGATCCAGATTATTTTCGGCATGAAATAAGAGCGAAGATATAACATGGAAATATAGATATTGAAATAGAGACAATAATATAACAAAGATATATCAGATATATAACAAGAGGCACATATATACAGTAATACACAATTTCTATTAATGAGCGAAATGTACAAAACTATAGAAATACAGAGTGAAAGACTCGCTAGAATGGTGAAAACTTATCTCTGAGAAGAGATGTGATGGCTACTCACATTCGCCAGAAGATGATTGTTACAATGAGGCTCCAAATTCCTTTTTATCATAAATAAAATCCAAAACCTTAACCCCGGAAGATGAAAAGCCAACAATTTTGTGGACCCCGTTTTGGGTAGTTTGGTGTATCAACTTCCTAGGGGCATAACTTTGGCATACGATCTTCGTTTGGGGCACACGATAGCTCGTTGGAAAGGTATTGACGAGAAGCTTCATTTTGGGGGATAAATCAAATCCTTCTGGATAAATTGAGGTTCCCAATCACAAAAAAGCGTCATTTAGACCCTCAAAATGGCCCTGGAAGTTTAGGAACCGAAAAACTGCTAAAAATAGTAAGTTGCCAACAAATTGTTTTGAGCCAGTTGGAATAGGTGGGTGGCCACCGATATCCACCTGTATCATATGTGGATATATTCTTAAAGACAATATGCCTCTACACGACTATATTAGATACACAATAAATAAGCTATAATATTGAATTAATAACTATGTTAATTATGAATATTATAACTATAGTTAGTACATTGTATACTATACTTGACTATAGTATATTATTAATATTATAAGAAATATGTTTAAATATAAAAATGGCACATTAGTGTTGAAAATATATTTATGAATAAAAAATAACAACAAAAATTATTTGCATGCCTAACAAGATATATGGGACAACAACTCAAACATTGACTTTAGTGAGTTATGACATAGCATTAATATTAGTAATGAACTATATATATCTATATATGTTAGCATGCGTTATCACCTTAAAATTACTCATGTGTGCCATTTGACTAGTTCTACTTAAATATATCACTTTGGTATGCATAACTCTCATCCTCCACTCCATTCCACCATCATATGATCTCAAACTTGGCGGAATCATCTAAGTCAACCCTAGAAGTTGACCAAAGTTGGCCAACACATATATTGGCCCATTAAGTGTGCATGGAAAGTGTAAATAAAAGTAAAAAAAATTGTGTTTCCCCAAAAAGCAATATTTTTAACTAATTTTCAGCCTCATCAATGCACCCAAGCTATCGTAATGCAATGTTAGTTATGTGTGGACCTCATCAAACCCTAATTGTTATTATTAATGATTGACCTAGTCATATTTAACCACTATACAAAATACCATGTCAAGAGGGTTGTCCACCATACAACTATACATAAAGCTATTGAGGTCACTTATTCATATCAATCCATCTACGTAAGGTTATGTTGTTATAATAACACTAGAAACTTGAGAACCCCTTTCTCTTTATTCCACACTCTAGTCTCTTTTTCTTGTTTGTTAATCAGGGTTGGAATTGGAGCACATTAGGGAAGCAAAGGAACCATCCCAAGGAGGGGCTTTGGATCCCATTTGCCTTCATCAAGCTTCTTCATCAAGGGTTGTTTATGTTGCCATTCTATTAGTGATGGGCCCCTAAAATGACATCCTTTTTTCCTATCTATACCTATTTGTATTAACCACTTATCCTCCTTAAGCTCATGTTTATTCTAGGAAGTATCTATTTCACAAATATTTGGCTCATAGGGTTTTGAAATATTAATGGATTGATCCCTTAACTTTTTCTTGTTTATAGAATGATTCTTAAAATGTTTTCATCATTACTTCCAACTTGTTTAAACTAGGTATCATGATTACATGCTAAACCTTTATGAAAAGTCTGCAGATTCCTCTTTTGATCTTAGGGTTGCTAAAGACAATGCTTTATAAATATTTATTATAGGAATATTATGTCCAGTGCATCAAGCAACCCTAGGAGCAAAGCATACGAAATGGACAAACTTGGGACAGACTTGGCACAATTTAAGGGCATTTTGGTTGAAGATTTAATGATTTAACAATTTTGGTGCAATTCCTAGGTCGTGTCTTGGCATCTACATGAATGCATCTCATTCCATCACAACAAGAAACCTCCAGGAGTAGAGAAGGCCACGACCAACAACCAATCACATCTCTTCCCAATCTTAGCACCCAATTATGAATAAGGGATGTCTTCAAATTGTTTTGCAATCAATTGTTCAAATTCCAACTTGTTTTGAGTTCAATTATGCCTTGTTGTGGTTTTCTAAAAATTGGCATAGCCTAAACTCTATATATATGAGGAACTCTGCATTTGAGACCATCTAGAGAAATAAAATGAATTGTAAGTCTGATATTTTCTTCAATATAAAGAGAGTTTGAGTTTTTGTCATCTCTGAGGCGTATTATTAGTTGTTCTAAGTAATCGATAGCCTGGACTTTGTAATGCAAGGCCCACTCATTCAGTACCAGTGTTTTCCTTTTCCTTTCTACTATTTTGTTTTTCTTTCAATCATTAGATTGGATTTCTGGTTGTGTTAATGGTGTTTGTAGAAGCTTTCATTATTTATGGATTGTCGAAAGATATGAATGATAGAGTTGTAATATAGATCTATTTTTTTAGCAACAGATGTTGTATGGATAAAATGATTATTTAATATGTTTGTATTTATTGGCATATTGTTAAGGTAGCCACAAACTAATGAAAGATTAAACTTGTTAATCATATTGAACCACAGATTTAGTGTTGGCATGTTTCATTTTTACTTGTACTTTTTTTTTTTTAATTTGTTTCCATTATCAATTATAGTGATCTTAAAGTAGATGCACTTTCTTTCCATTACATAAAAATAACTTCACTTGGTAGGATTCATTGAGCATTAGCAAGGATCAGTCAATACAAGTGTTTTATTGAGTAATATATTTGTTTATGAGTTTTATTGAGTAATGGTCCAAACATAAATTGAACAATTGAATTGTAGTCTTGCTTTTCATTTCATAATTGCAAACAACTTGAAATAAAACACTTGTTTTGACCATTACTCAATACAACTCAAATAGTGAAAGTAAAATGGTTGTAGGGTCATGTTTATGGAACAATTCCCATTCAAACGAAACCTATTAACAAGCTATCACACTGAACACAATTAGAGCATCAAAAATCATGAAATTAATTATATAAAATAAATGAAGACAGAGCTAAACAAAACATAGGACATTTAAGAAACACACTTACAACCCTACGCTAGATATATAGGGAAACAATAGCCATCTTTGTGGGCACTCCCAACTGGAATCTTGTTGCTAAAATGACTACATAATTAAATCAATTGGAACCACAAACTGAACTTTCAAAACACCAACATTTTATTATTCAATCTCAATGATACAATTTGATACAACAATTATTGGTCAAAAAATCTCAGTGTTAATTGTTTATCTCATATTGCCATGCTTACATTACATTGCTCAAATCATAAATTTAAATACATCATCGTTGCCAAATATACACACAAAAACTTTGATTAGATCCTTGTTTTTTTGTATTGGGTTCATCATTTACATGGAGGAAATCATGACATGTGATATAATTAAACCTGGAGGATGCAAATATAACTTGAAATAGTTCATGAGATATTCTCATGACATGAAATGCATGATAATATCTCCTAATTTCGTTCTCGATCTGATTTGTTATTGGCGCAATAATCTGGAAGAGGGTTGACCATGAAATTTGACTTCAACTAGTGCCTTTCTTTACTCATTCTAGACGTGATACAAGGAGTTTTGAAGCATGCTGACACTGCTACAGAGAGAACCCATGTCTCAGTTTTCCTTCTAGTACATTGAAAGTATGATAAACAACGACATGGGTTATCGAACCTCTATGTGGGTTACAACACCTAAGCTTAATAAACCATCATTAGTAACAAAACATGATTTTAATCATTCTGATTATTTAAAAACGACGAGGAAACAAAAATAAACCGATAATATTACCTCGTGAGCCTTTGAATGACCTTTATGACAAATATAGTGGCAATTATGGTGAAAAAAGTGGCTTTGATGGGTCAAAAAGGGGTTCATTGGCAATGAAAATGGCGTTTATTTGGAGACCCAATAGTCAGGGAGACACTAAAGAATTTAGATAGTTGTTTTATACTGATTTAGGAAATGAAACATCGGGATAAGGTATTAGCCTAGGGGATTTTCAACTTACTTTTTTCCAACATCCATTCAAGTGTCATGCATTAGGTCATACTAGGATGCATGAGAAGAATTAGACATGCTCAGGGATGCTTCCATGGTGTAGTAGGAGCAACCAATATTACTAACATCATAGCAGGGAAACTTGAAGAAGGATGCAACTTGAAGGGTATTCCAAAATCTTAGCATAATCCCCCTATTAAACAAATTGCATCCAATAGAACAACTAGTCATCCCCAAGTTGATTACATAACAGATTGTCTCATAAGGTCTCCAAACACATAATTTTTTGACAGGAAAGAGGCTTTGGATTATCAATAGAATCAAATTCAAGAGCCAAACTTCTATGTTGATTCTCTTGAATCTGTGTTGTTTTGGAGAATTTTTTTGTTAAACATGTCCAATGAAGGAAAAGGTTCTAACTTAAAGGAACCTGTTAAATTTGAATTCCCTATCCAAGATTCAGATGGCATGGTTCAAATGAAGAATAGTCTAACCACTGGAAGGTAGATCCACAGCTCTCTGTCAATCCAGTTGCAGTGCTAGTTCCTTCGTTCCAGTTGTAGCACCAGTTGCAGTGCCAATTGTAGTACCAGTTGTAGTGAAAGTTTTTGTGAAGTATTGGTACTAATTTTTGGTTATACTAGTGCGCCCTATCCCAACACACCTCCTAGTGTTGTCAGATTGTAGTTTTGACAAGTTTGAATTTGTAGGGTTTCTACCCTTACTGTTGTAGTTTCTACTGCAGTTTGTCACTGCACAATTTTACTTGTCAAGATTGTTGAGCAATATATATTGGAGGATGTTGAGGCTGATCTTGCCCTAGATCAATGCGCCCTATCCTAGTGCACCTACTTGTTCTCTTAGATTGTTGATCTGTCAATTTGAATTTGTCATTGTTGCCAGATGGTGTCACTGCTTACTGCTACTTCCAGATGTATGTACTTGTATATGTTTAAACTGTATCACTATCTTAAGGGTGTTTTTGTAGGAGAAGGGATTTTTTTTCCAAGAAACAATCGTAGATCCAAAGGGAGGAACATCATACTCCAGGTTTGATTGTTTTGATATGTCTCTAGCTGTTATGGAATTATTGTGATCTTATGAACATCTAGATATTTTTTATTTATCTATTGAAGTTATGATTATTATACTAACCTATGGTCAAAGTTAAAGCTATAAGTTGACTTTAGTCAAAGTTTAATATTGATTAAGGTTGAGATTTTAGAATTTATTTGCATTATATTCACTAACTCATATTTATGTCAAGAAATCATATTATCTTAAGTACAAGGGATAGGTTGGAAAGAATACTTGTCTTAGAAGAAACTGAAATGGGACAATAGCCAGACTCCAGGTTTGCATATCAGGTTTGATATTTTAAGTTCAAGACAATAACAATATTTTAAGTTCTATTATTTCTATTGTTGTCAAATATTTAGTAACATTTGAATATTGATACAATTACCACTTAGTAATTTTTTATTATTTACAAGATGAAGTTGATCTTCTTTAGGAGATGTTCTTGGTTACTGACCTAGACTCCAGGAAGGACATATCCCATGAAGGATTCCATGGAGATTTTGTTGTTCTTGTTTCTTGTTTCAGGAAGGTCATAAGAGATAAGTTTGAGAGGGAGACAGACTTAGAGGGATTCAGTGATCAAGAAGAAGCCAACATAGTTTTGTGACACTTTGCAGGATGCAAAGGGGGGATGTAGTAAACGAAAGCGTGGTTCAAGGATTATCTCAGATGGAGGGAGTTGACTTCAGAATTTGAGATGAAGGATATTGCGGGACTTCATCAAAGACATGGTGTAGGAAGGATCAATGAGGCTCCATCACTTATCCATAGATTAGAAGATAGTTGGAATTTTCACTAAGCCTATATCTGGGACAAGCTTGGTAGGAATGAAAATGTTTCCGTGGGGAAGTATTGATGATTAAAGCATCATGTTGATATTCCAAGATTGATCAAACAGATTTGATCATGTGGGAATAGGCCCAAATGTAATATTCAATGAACTGAATATTCAAGTTGTTGCTAGATCCCCTATGTGTGAATTGCATCAGGCCTTGAAACTCTCACGAGTAGGTGAGTAGCCCGATAAGCATCAGGACAACTCTATCTCCACAGGAACTGGACTATAGACCATGGGATATAGGGAACATATACATATAGAGTAGATGTGCCCCGACGTAGTCTTCAACATAATGAAGACTCGAGGTACAATTCCACATGTCTGATAACATCGAGATGAATGCATTCATGGAGTGATTCTATGAGAGGGTCATCATGAGGTTTTTGTGGCTCTGATGTGGTCATAATTCTTGTCATGGGACAAGAACAACCCGAGGTGCTAGAAACACATGCCCGATAGCATCGAGCTAAATGAATTCACGGAGTGATCCTATGAGAGGATCAACTATGAGGTGAATTTGGCTCCAATGAGGTCATGATTCTTGTCATGGGACAAGAATGACCCGAGGTGCTAGACACATGGTGGTGGAGATGGATCATTAATATAGATAAATGAGGCTCATGGATATTGTGATGATATTTTTTTATGCCATATTGCTACCAAATGATGTTGATAGTGATGATGATACTCACAACATGGGTGTATCCATGGGTGAGCACCTCATGTGGGTATAACCCATGATGATGATGGTGACACACACTCCGAGGTGTATCTCTAGTGTTCTCTAGTGACTTGTAGGCCTTCGTGTCAAGTTGTAGGCATTTGTGCCAAGTTGTAGGCTTTGCGTCGAGTTGTAGGCCTTTGCGTCGAGTTGTAGGCCCTTATGTCGATTTGTAGGCTTCATGTCGAGTTGTAGGCGTTGTGTCGAGTTGTAGGATTCATGCCGCGTTGTAGGATTTATGTTGAGTTGTGAGCTACTCCAGTGAGATGGTATGGTATGCTGAGTTGTTGCTACACCAGTGAGACAGTCTGGTATGTTGGTGGCGTAGTCGATAACCTATATGGTTGTGATGGTGTTGTTCGTAATATGATCAGGGTGATTATGAGATAGCATGTGTAGCTCTAGTGATGTTATCAGTCTACAAGACCATGTGGGTCTTTCCCATTCCATGTGAATATGGAAGGATTTGTTTGAGACCATTAATACCTCCCTAGATAAGAGGGAGCGTTGATATTATGGTAGGTGCGGGAGGTATTAACCTCCATATGTAACCTTTGACTAGAATAAAATATTTTGAAAGCAAGAGAAACCCTAAACATATGTGTGAAAACCCTAGAAGACAAGTCAACTCAGCAGAATATATAATATTAAGGTATTATCCTCTAGAAAGACCAGTCGACTCCACAGGAAAAATATAAGCATAAAATATAATTAACAAAAAGCCAGGTCAACCCATCCAGAAAATTCATTAGACAGGTTAGTATAAATAGAGGATGTCTTGGCTCATTTGTTCACTCACTCTCACCCAGAAAACAAGAAACAATGTGCATGTTTGGAGGAGGAGAAACAATAGTTGCAATTGGGAAGTTTTCTCTTGATCAATATTTTTGGTATCTTTATCTTGTGTGTTGCCTTTGGAGAAGGTGTGTTGTCTCTCTTAGTCATCTGTGGGTTATGGTGTGGCTTCCCACAATCATTCTTTCTGTCATAAGTTTAAGGTGCTCGGGGGTGGCTTTATGCCTATGGATGGGTGACAATGGTGTAGCATTGTCTATGGTGAAATGAGCACATCAACATTATTCTAACACTTTGTTGAAGTTATGACTACTCCTTTGATGCCAAATATCTTAAGTTATTTTCAGCCACCCTAAAGAAAGAAACACTTTGCTTGTTCATGGGGCTTGGAGGGATTATTGTAAGAAAAGGTATCTTTGAGAATAAATTTTTAAAATGACCCAAAATAATGATGAAATCTAGAGGAATATGTTGAGATGTTTCAATACAATCTGTAACGATCAAAGCATAACAAGGTAGATCCAAAAAAAATCCATATTATTCTCCTTGGGGGAATTAGAGATGATTGTATAGATATATTGAATCTCATGGTTGTTGTAGATATCTCGCAAATTACATGGATACCCATTGATTTTGGGCTGACCCTAGTTGGCTACTGTTGATGCATACATTAGTTGCAGGTCAGGGAACATGACTATTTCCAACATAAATTCCACCAAAAATTTCACTCTCTACCCTCCCGCTAAACCTTACTCAGAATAAAAAACACCTTATTAGATAGAATATAGTGATGATGAGATCATTTAACCTGTCTTGACTTTGGAACACGCTTTGATCTTTAGGGAAGATATTGAAGATGGCCTAATTTATAATTTTATGACATGTCCTAATTCAAGTCATAATTCAGTTTATCCTTCTCTTGGATACATTATGGAAGAGCATCCTCGAGAAACATGCTCATTAAATGATTTGGCACAATATTTTGATGCAATGATCCCTTTGGATGCCATATATGAAAATCATAACACATTAGTTGAGATTCACCCACAAAAAACCTTGAATGTTAACTCCAAGCTAGGACCTTCTCAACAAGATCAACTCATCAAAATGTTGAAAAAGCATAGTGGTGTATTCACTTGGGATTACATTGTAATGAAATTTATTCATCCCTATTTATGTACTCATCATCATCATCATCATCATAATCATATATATATATATATATATATATATAAAGGAGGACTCCCAACCTGTCAGGTAACCTCATTGGAGAATAAATTAAGCTTTGAGGGACATAGTGAAGGAGGAACTACAAAAGTTACTCAATCTAAACTTTATTTATCCCATCTTCAATAGTAAGTGGGTCTCACCTCTAATGATTGTGCCAAAGAATATAGGAAGTGACATGTGTGTACCAACTACATAGAAATAAACAAGGCCACTCTAAAAGATCATTTCCCTCTACAATTCATTGATCAATACTTGGACACCTTTGAACGAAGAAAATGTTTCTCTTTCCTTGATGGATTCAATGGTTATAACCAGATTCAAATTTCCCCTGAAGACCAAGACAAGACTACCTTGACCTATCCTTGGGGAACCTATTCCTACCAAGTGCTACCATTTTGATTGTGCAACGTCCCTACCACTTTCCAGAGGGTTGTCCTAGAAATATTTTCTAACTTGATTCATGATTGCATCGAAATATACATGGATGATTTCACTATGTATGGGGATACTTTCAAAGAATCCTTGAACAAACTTGAGAAATTTCTTGTTAGATGCCAAGAAACAAATATTTCCCTTAGTAATGAAAAATGTCATATGCTTCTCACAGAAGGGATTGTCCTAGGACATCACATATCTCCCTTAGGGATCAAAGTGTGTTACACCTCAAAATTACTCACTTCGATAGTGTCGCAAGTGTCGTCATTACAGTGTTGTAAGTGTCGCATCTTGACTATAAGTGCTGCAAGAGTAAAAAAAAATCATACTACCATCTTTCATATGTTGTGCCTCTAACGACATCATGAAGACACTTAAGACACCTCAAAGGGTGGTTTGGAAGAAGAAAAATCATTTGGCAAGAAGTACAAGTCCTTTGCCATTGGAAAAATCACTAAAAAAATTATTTTTGGGGAGGAGCGCTCCCCTACCCACTGTTGGGGAGCGTTGGCGCACCTTGAGCCTCTTTGGGGAGTGTTTGAGTGCTCTGTGCACCCCTTTAGGGGAGCGCTACCCTCTTTTGAGAAAATTATGGGTTTGTTGAGGCAAATTAGGGAAGAATCCATCAAATCCTGAAGGTAGTTGGATTCGAATAGATGGTCAAGGCATGATCTTAGGGGAGATCCTCAACTGAAGGAGAGGAATCCTCAACTCATCCCAAAGATCTCTCAAGTAGTTGGATTCCTCCAAGGTTATATAAGGAGGCCTTCTCATGGTGAAAGGCACAATGACAATTGAGAATTACATCAAACTTATGATCTCATGAGTGAGATGGTGTCAAAGAAATCAATGGATATTGATTGAGCAAAGGGATTGGACAAGGAGAACTGGAGGAAGCTATTGCACCTTCATCCAAAGGATTGTAAGTACTTTTACTTGTTCTCATTAATAATCAATGCTTGGCCTGTTTATTTCAAACTTGTGTTTGTTCCATATGAGTTTGTCTGCAGTAGATGGATCTATGATTGAGATAATCTCAGTAGAGTAGGAAGTCCATTGTATCTTTGTTTGTCTTACAGGATCTATCAGGGAGCTTAGGATCGAAGCTCAGGCAGGACTTTGCAAGGACAAACTTCGTTCATAAGGTACATATCTTTCTCTTTCTCTTTCATTCATTAGCTTGATTAGATCCAAAAGGAAGTCAGTGTCCATGTTAAGTACTTTCTGTCTTGGCCTTTGGAGTCTAGAGACCAAGAGGGAATACACTTGTCCACAGGGGGATTCACCTACAACAGAGTGGACCCTGCAAAGATAGAGGTAATCCAAAAACTTCGAGTCTCGACCTCTCGAAAGGATGTTCATATCTTTCTAGGGAATTCATGATACTACCAAAGGTTTATTGAAAATTATACTAAGATAACATCACATTTATTTCAACTACTCTCGAAAGTTGTAGAATTTGTTGGCCTACCCAATGCCATATTTCCTTTGAAGCTTTGAAGGAAAACTCTTTTCAGTTGCACTAGTACTGCAAGGCATGAATTGGGATTTACCTTTCCACATTTCCACGGATGCTTCAGACACATCTATTGGAGTTGTATTGGGACAAAAGGAAGAATATAGATCCTATACCATTTACTATATCAGTAAGAATCTCACTCTAGCCAAGAAAAATTATACAGTAATTGAAAAATAGTTCCTCGTTGTTGTTCATGCCACTAATAATTTTTTCCATTACATCATTGGTTATTCTATGTTTATACATATAGATCATTATACCATTTTGTAACGTTCCCATCCACCTAGGTTGGGCCACGCCACACAAAAATCTTCCAATTACATCTCTGATACCAATTTGTAACATTCCCCCAGCCCAACCAAGGGACATTATGGTTCAGAATACACATAAAACAAAATTTCTACTAACTAAAGTAATTATTTTACTGGTAGTCAATTTCCTGTAGCTTACAACTATGAATTTAAAATAAGTTTAGTTACTTTCTATAACCATAAAATAGATGTAGCTAAAGCACACCAAATTAACATGAATGCAGCTTAATCATTCACACAACAACATATAAATCATTCTCAAATACACATATTTCATGCACAACAATAACAAAAGTAAATAACACGAAAATAAGATATAACACTTATCTTTCGAATCTGTTATCAAACCAGATGCTTGGAATGAGCGTTCCACTGAACCATAGACTGGCTACTCCAATTCTCAATAGCTAGTCACCCCCGAGCTGGGGCTAGTAATCCAAAAAAGAGGGTGGTCTCTCACAATCTACTCGCAACTCATAAAACTCATAACCCAACTAATATTCTCCTACAACTATCCCGATTTTTCTACCAGCTCTCTTCCTCCTGACCTGCCCAACCGAAGGAATGCACCATTCATTTATCAGGTATAACCCAAGGGATGGGCCATATGTTTATTAGGATTAAAATAAGGAACATGCCATTCATTTATCAAGGTCTCTCTGACACAGGTATCTAGGAATCTCTTAGCTGGGAACTCAAGGGAACTTGCTACTAGAAAAACTACCAGCAAACCAACAACAAACACTTGTTCTTACAGTGAAACTCACTCTGAAGTTCACTCTTCAGGCCTGAAAACCTGGCTCTTCAATATTCAGCTCCAAAATGATCCAAATATGTTCTAGGTTTCTCTAGAATCCTCCCTCCATGGATACACCAGCTTCAAGATCTCTCTTTTTTTCTCTCTCCTTTCCCTTAGGCACAAAAAATTCCTGTCTAAGAACTGTTGTCCCCACCCATGCGAATTTTCTCCATTTGGATTGTCTTTCTTGACTCACACTCTTTCCCAAGATGATTGTACTCAACCCTCATGTGCCCAATAAATCTGGGATGTGACCACTCACACCCACCCTCTTACATGTATTCAATGATCGGCTTTGGTAACACTCAATTAGAAATTGGAAGGTTCTCATACAAATGACAATTTTAGGAAAATGGGTTGAACTAATATACATGAGTATTTCCCCCCTTGGACCCCTCTTGGCCATTATCCTAGACACTTCTCCCTCTTGTGGATTAATTCATACCCCATATCTTGTCCATGTCCCCTTAGCAACTGACATCACATTTTATTATTAAAACATAGATATACAATTCACATATTACATTGCTTGGTCGTAGCTACATATTATATCCACATAAGCATTAATTAAGCTGGGGATTATAGTGGGGATGTTACATTCCCCCTCCCCTAAAATTGTGTATCGTCCTTAGTGCACACTATGCCGATATACATATATGAAAATTTACATCACAATACTTAGAAATACAATTCTACGATTTCACAACTCCAGTAGCAGTTCCAACCATAATCTCACATTCCTCTCAACTCGTTGATCCAAGGAATGCACCATTCATTTATCAAGTCTAATCCAGGGGATGTACCATTTGTTTATCAGGGATAACCCAAGGAATGATCCATTATTTTATCAATCTCCCCAACACAGTTGGATAGGGCTCTAATATGTGGTTCTAGCTGCTCAAAATGGAGTCTTGCATTTTGTTTTCTTCAAAATTGTAAAAAATTTGCAGGTATTATGTCTGCATGTTTTTCTCATGCTCTCATGTAGCATCTTCAGGATCGTAGCAGGTCCATTGAACATTTACCAACCCTATGAATTTGTTCCTGATCACTTTGAATTTCCAGTCCAAGATGCATACTGGTTCCACCCGGAAATCCCCTTCGTGCTCAACCTGAATCACATTCCAATCAATTATGTGGTTAGGATCAGGTACATACTTCTTTAATAATGGTACATGAAATTCATTATGCACTCTCATGGATGCAAGAAATGATAGCATGTATGCAACTTGCCCTATATTTTATAATATTTCAAAAGGTCCACAATATCTCGCTGCCAACTTCAGGAAACTTCCTAATCTTAGAGAACTTCTCTTTGCCTTCACTTTCAAAAACACATGTTCTCCCTCTTTAAAATATCTGAAAACTTTATTCTTGTCTACATAATTGTTTTTCCTATCCTAGGAATTCTTTAAATTCTACTTTATTCTTGTCATCTTCTCTTCCATTTCCTTCAACAAATCTGGCCCAACAACTGCTCTGTTTGTTGGATTATCCCAACTCACCAGAGTGTTTCATTTTCTACCATACAATGCTTCAAATGGACTCATTTTCAATGAGGCGTGATACCCATTGTTGTAGAAAACTTCAACTAAATTAATATAATCTTCCCACTTTGATGGTTGATCCATCACATACATTCTAAGCATGTCCTCAATTATCCTGTTAGTCCTCACAATTTTCCCATCTAACTCTGGATGATAGGTTGTGTTAAGATTTCAATTCATCCCAAAGCCTTTGAACAAACCTTTCCAAAAATTTGAAGTAAAATTTGGATCTCGATCTGAAACTATTGTCTTAGGAACTCCATGTAGCCTAGCAACTTCTTTC
>JZKD02S1737724.1:0-13429 GCA_000966675.3 Picea glauca | reverse complement strand
CTATTGAGATGGTTCTTATAACCGTCAATGAGGAAAATAAAATGACAACAAAAAACAATTAAAAGAGGGAGAGACCATCATAGTAAGTTTATGTTGATCACATCTTTCTTTCTTTATCATTTTTTCATCCAGTTACTCCGCTTCTTTGACTAGAAAGGTTTAACCAAAATCTGATAACTCCTTCATGTCTTCTTTCCAGGTCTTTTTATTCTATCATTTCCCACCATCTTCTCTCCACAACTTATTTCTTGTTTATATTTGCTTTATGGTCTGTGGGATCCCCAATCCCATTCCCAAGGACAAACACATTTAAATTTCAAAGCTTTGTAATGGAATTTATATTTATCAGGAATCCCAAGAGAACTATTTCGGGGTTAGTTTTGACGGTGTTTTATAACTCTGAGTTTTGAGTATAAAATATTTGAGATTGATCTATCATTTTATTTATTTGAGCTCCACATGTGTTTACTTTGTTAAAGTTCTCTTATGCATGCGAACCTTTTTATTTTATTTTATGTGATCATAAATATTTAATTTAACTATGATTGATGTGAGAAAATTTTGCTTATCTTTTTCAAATATGTGATGTGTGAGGTTCTTGGTCATCTCCCAGGAACTCTCTTAAAAAAAAACATTTTATTTTACTGCAATCTTTATATTTCTTTAAATGTCACGACAGACTTTCTCAAAGTCTTATATTATTTTGAAAATCTAAAATTCCAAGAAAATATTGAAACAAAGAGAAGTACCACCTCTATAAAAACGCAGGGGGATTTTTATCCCTATGAGTTTGTAATTTCATTCCTAACGGATTCAAGTGTCAACATTTTCGGTGACCATACTGGGGACTCAACTGGAAATTTGAAATCTGGTTTAACATCTTTTGAAAGATACATGACTTTTCCCCAGGCTGATCAGCCCCACCTAGAAGTTGGATTGAATAATCAACGAAGCATATTTCATCAACTATATAATCTGGTAATAACGAAAGCCAAGACCAGGGAAGAATTGGAAAGATCTTGGCAGAAATTGGTCCAAGAAGAAGAAAGAGAAATCCTCCGTAGACATAGGAGATATGAGCCACAAGACCAAAGAAACAAAAGACAAGATTGAAGACCACAAAAACAAGGTCGGAATTGAAGTTGGATGAATACAAGGGACCCATTACCAAAAGTAAAAGCAAACAAATTTGTATTCTAAGAAGTGGAAAACGCATTCCTGAAACATCTCTGGACATGGTAGGAAGAAATGAAAAACCATGAGAAGAATCACGAAGAGAACCTCATGAAGAAAGACAAGAAGGTGGAGGAGGTTGTGGAAGAAATCAAGAAGACCTAATATTTAGAAACCGAAGAAGAGTAAGAGATTCCCCCTTAAATATTCAAGGTGAGCAACATGACCTCCCTGTTCTCCATAAGGGTACTTTGAAATAATTTTCCGGAGATAGAACAATTGATGCCAAAAGACACCTTAATTTATTTCTTGATATTTGTGATTTTCATCGTGTTGAATATGAAGATGTGATGTTAAGATTATTTCTTCAAACCTTATCAGGACAAGCCTATGAATGATATACGACATTACTGACTAGGTCAATCGGTTCATTTAATGACCTCGGAGCCATGTTTCTGACTATGTTCGTTCCTCTAGTTGCATATCATACCCTTATCATTAATTTTACCCAGATTGGTTTGAGGAAGAATGAGAGAATACAAGATTTTAATCTCAGGTTCAATAAAACTTTGAGTAAGATTCCAAAAGATAAAAGACCTAATGACCCAATGATACCTGGTTGTTATAAGAATGTGATTCCCCCAAATGTAAATATGCTATCAGAACATCCCATATGGATACCTTGGAGGAATCAATGATTAATTCCACCGATATGGAAGAAATTATGATTGAAACAAGTGCTCACCCCGATATTAGCCTAGGAAAAGTACAAAGGCAGCTGGGAGGCATAAATATTGATGATCAAGGAGCCTCTATCTCAAGAAAGAATGAAGAGAAGAAGTTGGGACCGATCCAAATCAAACAATTGGAGGAGGAATTTTTAAGGGAACCATAACAAATGTGAAGGTAGATCTTGTTGCGGCACAAGAAACTAAGAAAATAATTGAGATTGCTCAAATGAATAGAACCATCAGGAAAATGAAAAATGAGATAACCAGATTAAGAAAGGGTGATAATTGTATAGAAAATCCGATGATGCTCATCCAAGAGAAAATAAGGAACCCTCCCCAAGAAAACAGAGTGAGGTTTGAAAACAATAATAACCAACAAAGACAAAGGGTTCCCAGGAAACCAATCCCAAATGAAGTTGTGTTGGATGATATATATGATGAGCAAATGGTTGAGAAAGGAAATGATTATTTACCTGATGAAATTTATGAAACTATACAGATGGATGGATGTGGGATGTCCATGTATATATTTGAAGAAGGAAACAATGACCTTGACTCACAAGAGAATTTTTCCTAGACACGAGCGTTTGTAAATAAATCCAAAAATAAAAAATGATTATGAAAATGAAAAGGAAAGAATTAAAGAAAAAGATAAAGAAAAAGTGAATGAGAAAGAGACAAATGAAAATGTGACAGATAACACTGGAAGCAAGAATAAACATCTAGTGTCAAACCCTCCCCAGATGAAATATAATGCTGTAGAGGACTTGAGTAAGCTAAGGATAACTCTTCCTTTTATAAAAGTAGTAAAGATCCCTCAACAAAGGGAAAATATTTTGAGATTGTTGGATGATCCATCTGGAAGAATGGAGGTTTTTGTTATAAGTCCAAAACAAAGGCAGAACACATCAACTGTCAAGTTGAGAGGTAAAATCCCACCTTTTTGTATTTCATATGAAAATAATGATGTTGCACTTCATAATTGTTTAGTTGACATTGGTGCGACCAATAATATTATGCCATTGGCGGTCATGGAGGCATTGGGCATGAACTGCACCAAATATTATGAAATAGGTGAAAGTATATACAAAATTGATTCCAGACAAGTGCCAGCTTATGGCGAAATCAAAGATTTTTATGCTTGGATCACGATGGCTCCCCATATTATTACAATTTTCAATATTGTTTTGGTAAACCTTCCTCCTGCATATGGAGTTGTCTTAGGAAGAGATTGGTCATCTATGATCGGGGGATACATAATGATCAATGGAAGCTGCATGATGCTTCCAGACAAAGAAGGAGCAATGATTAAGGTCCCTCGTGAACCTAGGAGACCCTTTTCCTTCAAAAAGAAGGATAATGAACTAATGGAATATTATATAGACATTGGGATCATAAACTATGCTATCCTAGACATGGAGCAGATTGAAGACATGGAGAAAATTCAAGATATGGAGAATCAAAAGCATCAGTTTGAAGGTTATTAGAGGATGTCATTTGATGGAGCTTTCTCAAGTTCCAGGAGTGGAGTTGCAATCGCCCTTATAAACCCAGGAAAGATTGTGCATCAACATGCTATCAAACTTGAATTTTAATGTACCAATAATGAGGCAGAATATGAAGCTTTGATCCAGGGAATGATTCTCACACGAGAAATGAAGATAGGACATCTAATTGTGACATGTGACTTCAAGTTGGTAATAAAATAAGTTACCTAGAGATATAAGATTAAAAATGAAAGACTCAAGTTATATTTCAAAAGAGTTAATGAATTGATGGAAGACTTCAACTCTTTCAACATTTCTTTCATCCCAAGGGACAAAATTCATAAGGTATATTCATTAGCTTTGGCGGCCTCACTGTCAAACCCGAATGATGTTCAGAGAAAAACATCTTTTCAAGTAAAAATAATATTCCGACCTTCTGTACTTGACAATTAGGAGTATTTATAGGTATTTGAAAATGATGAAGAATTGGAATTGTTTTTGATGAATGATGATGAAGATGAGGATAATCACATAATTGTTGTCTCGAGGAATTGAATTCAATCTTAGTCTCTTTTTACAAGGGACGATCATGATAAAAACCTCCAGGAAGAAGCATTGCTCCGAAAGGTCCAAGAAACAAGAAAAAATAATATTGGGATTGATAGTTTCCCAAAATATGTCAATTTGGGATTTGATTGCACAATTGACGAAGTTGATCAATATGTCGCATTATTTAAAGAATATCTTGATGTGTTTGTATGGAGTTATGATGATTTGAAGACATATGATAAAACAATATTTCAACATATTATTCCCTTGAGAGAAGGGGAAAACCCTATCAAGAAGAAGATCAGGATAATGAACCCCAAATTAAAACCACCTGTAAAGGTTGAATTGGAGAAATTAAACAAGGTTGGAATAATATACCCCATTAGACATTCTGATTGGATTTCAAACCCTATGATAGTGAGAAAAAAGACTAGGGAGATTCAGATGTGTGTAGATTTCGGGGATCTCAACAAATCAAGCATAAAGGATAATTAGCATTTGCCTAACATGGAGTTTCTTCTCCAACAAGTCACATGATCGGCCTGCATGTACATGTTAGATGTTTTTTCTAGGTATAATCAAGTCTTGGCTGTTGAAGAATACAGAGAAAAGACAACTTTCATAACACCTTGGGAGACATATGTATTTTCTCGGATGCCATTTGGTTTAAAAAATGCACGAGCTACATTTCAGAGGGCTATGGATCATGCTTTTGAGGGATTGATAGGAAAATTCATGGTGAATTATCAAGATGACTTAACAATACACTAAAAAAAAAGGAGTGATCACATTCATCACCCGAGGAAGTATTTTGACAGGTGTAGGTTGTATGGTGTTTGTTTAAATCCAAACAAATGTTTATTTACTATAACTCATGGAAAACTATTGGGTCATATTATGTGCAAGGAATGAATGTATATCAATCCAGTGAGAGTTAAATATATAAATGAACTCAATCCCCCATCATCTAAGAAGGGATTTCAATCATTCTTTGGAAAGATCAACTTTGTACGAAGATTTTTCCATGACTATGCAAGTATTATGAAGCTGATTAATTTATTGTTGAAAAAGGACCAAAGGTTTGAATGGACCGCAGATAAACAAGAAGATTTTAATAATATAAAAAAGGTAATCACTACATCTCCAATCCTCATTAGCCCATATTTTCAAAGAGAATTCATCGTTTATTTTTTCACTACAGAAATGATTGTTGCATCTATTCTTACTCAGAGGAATGCCAAGGGTGAAGAATTGCGAATTAGTTTCATGAGCAAGACCATTCATGATTATGAATTGAGATATTCAGAATTGGAGAAACAAGGCTTATCTCTTGTGAAAGCGGTGGCACACTTTCAAACATACATACTAAATTCTCATATCATTGCATGTGTTTCATCATCTCCCGTGAAGATGCTTTTAAATCAGCAATTGAGAGAAGAAAAATGGGAAAACTGGCTAGCGAAGCTTCAAGAATATGATATTGAAATTAAATCTTTAAAGATAGTTAAAAGACATGGTTTATGTAAGCTCATTGAAAATAGTGATTCTTTGGATGGAGTGATTTCAATCTTAGTAGGAGAATCGATGGCAGATTCAGAGTGTTATAGAGATATTGTATTCTACTTGATGTTTGGACAATTTCCAGACACCATGAACCCTAAAGAGCGAAGAACATTGAAGATGAAGTCAAGTCAATATGTGTTGATTGTTGAAATGTTGTTCANTATTGTGCATTGTTGTCAATTACCAAACTTAACCATAAGTAAGAAGGTGAATCATGAAATAGATCCAGTTACCTTTTGGTATCAGGCACTATGGAGACATAAGACCCCTCTCTATTTTTATGAAGTTTATAATGATTTTGTTTTAGTCTTCAAAAGACTATTGTTGGGCAAAAATACTTCAAGGATATCTGACCAAGCTACCAGATTCTTAGAGAAAAAAGGAACAATAGAACAAATGGAGAATCACAATGTCATAAGGATATTTTGCTCGAAAGAAAATCCTTCTTTTCTACCATATCATGTATCTGAAAAACTATTTATTATAGAGGTGGCAAGGCAATATAACTTCTGGCTAAATATTTTCCATGAAAAAAGGAAAAAAAAAAATATTCCCCTGCCTTGAAAGATTGGAGAGTTCATGTTCATAAATATAAATAAAATTGACGAATTTGCAAATCATTTCAACAATGTGAATTTAAAGTATGTTGAAAAGATCAAAGGTTTTGATTCGAAAAAAATCTTTGTGGGACATATTCTTTCAGTGGGATTTAGTAACTCTTTCATACAAACTATCTTGAACGAAGAAGAAGAAGGTAACAACCAAAGCACTCCTATACATGATGTTGGTGATCTAGAAACATTACTCAACAATAATGATTTTTATAAGCAAAGGGGAAAAGGTCCCAGTGAAAGAAGTGTTCAATATCCAGTTGTTACTCCCAAGAATACTACATCCCGTAGCAATGCTCCAATGGACAACCCAGTTAAAAAGGTTGTCAATAGTAGTTCAAGTGGAGGGGGAGAGAAAAATCCTCCCCCTGGGAAAATTGAGAGTTCACATAAGCTCCTCGTGAGAAAAAAAAGGAAAATTTAGTGCAAGAGGAAGAGGATAATCTTATAGAAAATGACATCCAAATATTTTATTTGGAGGACATGGAACTAGAAGTTGATATTGAAAAAAAAATTCCTGCAATGGAATAGCTGGAAAATATGCCTCAACAAAATTATTTATTGGAAGTCGTTGGAAATGAGACCTTTAGTGAAGAAGAATCCTTCACTTTTCAAAGTGTTTTTTTTAATAAAGAGTCTAAAAAAATGATTGTAGAAAGAAGTGACTAGAAGAATAAAAAGGGAAAGTCTCGCGCAGAGGTCGACCTGAAGGACATGTGACCGTCCTAGATTTCCAAAATCTATAGGGCAATCGAGGATGGTCTTGATGGCTCTATTGATGGTTTGGAAGTTGAAAATTCTAAGTTAAAGAAAAGGATCAGAGAATTGGAAACTGCCTTGATGCCTCTCCCAATCCTGGAAAGTCCTTTATCAATGGTTAAACCAACTACACCCGCTATTAGGTTAAAAGGATATTCTAGTTTACTCACAACTATCCAAATTTATGTAGAGAAAAACATTAAAAAGAGAATGTCACTGATAATAGAAGCATGGGAGGTATCAAAAAATATTGTTTTTTTTCGTCTCAAGGGCACATGATTTTCACGAGTATCTTCAAGCCGATTTAAAGAATGAAGAAATTTTCTACATCGATGATGTCTTTTTATTTGGAGCAAAAGTATCAAACATGACAGAATTGAAAAGAAGATAAGAAGATATTATTTCTCCAACTCAAATTAAACAACTGAATTCCTATTGGAAAGAAAAGATCAAGAATTTGAATAACATTATCCAAGCATGCAACGAGGCCATAGTAAGAAGAGAACAATTTTTCAAAAGTCTCACAGAGATAGATCTGGAAGGAAGCACTAATGAGGTACAAGATCCTAAGTTAATTCTCAATTGAATGTTTATGAAAAAGCAACAATTTGATGAACAAGTGGAGATATTAAAGGGGTTATCAGCTGAGAAATTTTATGGCATAATTGAATATAATGAAGAAGAGATAGATAATTGGCTGGTTGATTATTCTGTGAAGAATCAAGATATTGAGGAGGCAATACATGGAATTTCTCATGACTTAAGAGACTTGGAAGGTGAATTATTTAATATCAAAATCAAGCATGAAATAAATGTTGCACCAATGAAAACTTACACTGAAGATTGGTTTAAAAAGGGAATTGATAAATTAACTAAAGAAGGCCAAGAAGCAACTATTGAGATGGTTCATATAACCATCAATGAGGAAAATAAAATGACAACAACAAACAATTAAAAGAGGGAGAGACCATCATAGTAAGTTTATGTTGATCACATCTTTCTTTCTTTATCAGTTTTTCATCCAGTTACTCCGCTTCTTTGACTAGAAAGGTTTAACCGAAATCTGATAACTCCTTTATGTCTTCTTTCCAGGTCTTTTTATTCTATCATTTCCCACCATCTTCTCTCTGCAAATTATTTCTTGTTTATATTTGCTTTATGGTCTGTGGGATCCCCAATCCCATTCCCAAGGACAAACGCATTTAAATTTCAAAGCTTTGTAATGGAATTTATATTTATCAGGATTCCCAAGAGAACTATTTTGGGATCAGTTTTGATGGTGTTTTATAACTCCGAGTTTTGAGTATAAAATATTTGAGATTGATCTATCATTTTATTTATTTGAGCTCCACATGTGTTTACTCTATTAAATTTCTCTTGTGCATGCGAACCTTTTTATTTTATTTTATGTGATCATAAATATTTAATTTAACTATGATTGATGTGAGGAAATTTTGCTTATCTTTTTCAAATATGTGATGTGTGAGGTTCTTGGTCATCTCCCAGGAACTCTCTTAAAAAAAACATTTTATTTTACTGCAATCTCTATATTTTTTGGAATGTCACAACAGACTTTCTCAAAGTCTTATATTATTTTGAAAATCTAAAATTCCAAGAAAATATTGAAACAAAGAGGAGTACCACCTCTATAAAAACGCAGGGGGATTTTTTTCCCCGTGAGGTTGTAATTTCATTCCTAACGGATTCAAGCGTCAACATTTTCGGCGACCATACTGGGGACTCAACTGGAAATTTGAAATCTGGTTTAACATCTTTTGAAAGATACATGACTTTTCCCCAGGATGATCAGCCCCACCTAGAAGTTGGATTGAATAATCAATGAAGCATATTGCATCAACTATATAATCTGGTAATAACGAAAGCCAAGACCAGGGAAGAATTGGAAAGATCTTGGTAGAAATTGGTCCAAGAAGAAGAAAGAGAAATCCTCCATAGACATAGGAGATACGAGCCCCAAGACCAAAGAAACAAAATACAAGATCAAAGAGCACAAGAACAAGGTCAGAATTGAAGTTGGACGAATACAAGGGACCCATTACCAAAAGTAAAAGCAAACAAATTTGTATTCTAACAAGTGGAAAACGTATTCCTGAAACATATCTGGACATAGTAGGAAGAAATGAAAAACCATGAGAATTATCACGAAGAGAACCTCATGAAGAAAGACAAGAAGGTGGAGGAGGTGGTGGAAGAAATCAAGAAGACCTAAAATTTGGAAACCGAAGAAGAGTAAGAGATTCCCCCTTAAATATTCAAGGTGAGCAACATGACCTCCATGTTCTCCATAAGGGTACTTTGAAATAATTTTCCGGAGATAGAACAATTGATGCCAAAAGACACCTTAATTTATTTCTTGATGTTTTTGATTTTCATCATGTTGAATATGAAGATGTGATGGTAAGATTATTTCTTCAAACCTTATCAGGACAAGCCTATGAATGATATATAACATTACCGACTAGGTCAATCGGTTCATTTAATGACCTCGAAGCCATGTTCCTGACTATGCTCGCTCCTCTAGTTGCATATCATACCCTTATCACTAATTTTATCCAGATTGGTTTGAGGAAGAATGAGAGAATACAAGATTTTAATCTCAGGTTCAATAAAACTTTGAGTAAGATTCCAGAAGATAAAAGACCTAATGACCTAGTGATACCTGGTTGTTATAAGAATGTGATGCCCCCAAATGTAAATATGCTATCAGAACATCCCATATGGATACCTTGGAGGAATCAATGATTAATTCCACCGATATGGAAGAAATTATGATTGAAACAGGTGTTCACCCCGATATTAGCCTAGGAAAAGTACAAAGGCAGCTGGGAGGCATAAATATTGATGATCAAGGAGCCTCTATCTCAAGAAAGAATGAAGAGAAGAAGTTGCGACTGATCCAAAATCAAACAATTGGAGGAGGAATTTTTAAGGGAACCATACCAGATGTGAAGGTAGACCCTGTTGCAGCACAAGAAACTAAGAAAATAATTGAGATTGCTCAAATGAATAGAACCATCAGGAAAATGAAAAATGAGATAACCAGATTAAGAAGGGGTGATAATTATATAGAAAATCCGATGATGCTCGTCCAAGAGAAAATAAGGAACCCTCCCCAAGAAAACAGAGTGAGGTTTGAAAACAATAATAACCAGCAAAGACAAAGGGTTCCCAGGCAACCAATCCCAAACGCAGTTGTGTTGGATGATATATATGATGAGCAAATGGTTGAGAAAGGAAATGATTATTTACCGGATGAAATTTTTGAAACTATACAGATGGATGGATGTGGGATGTCCATGTATATATTTGAAGAAGGAAACAATGACCTTGACTCACAAGAGAATTTTTCCTAGACACGAGCGTTTGTAAATAAATCCAAAAATAAAAAATGATTATGAAAATGAAAAGGAAAGAATTAAAGAAAAAGATAAAGAAAAAGTGAATGAGAAAGAGACAAATGAAAATGTGACAGATAACACTGGAAGCAAGAATAAACATCTAGTGTCAAACCCTCCCCAGATGAAATATAATGCTGTAGAGGACTTGAGTAAGCTAAGGATAACTCTTCCTTTTATAAAAGTAGTAAAGATCCCTCAACAAAGGGAAAATATTTTGAGATTGTTGGATGATCCATCTGGAAGAATGGAGGTTTTTGTTATAAGTCCAAAACAAAGGCAGAACACATCAACTGTCAAGTTGAGAGGTAAAATCCCACCTTTTTGTATTTCATATGAAAATAATGATGTTGCACTTCATAATTGTTTAGTTGACATTGGTGCGACCAATAATATTATGCCATTGGCGGTCATGGAGGCATTGGGCATGAACTGCACCAAATATTATGAAATAGGTGAAAGTATATACAAAATTGATTCCAGACAAGTGCCAGCTTATGGCGAAATCAAAGATTTTTATGCTTGGATCACGATGGCTCCCCATATTATTACAATTTTCAATATTGTTTTGGTAAACCTTCCTCCTGCATATGGAGTTGTCTTAGGAAGAGATTGGTCATCTATGATCGGGGGATACATAATGATCAATGGAAGCTGCATGATGCTTCCAGACAAAGAAGGAGCAATGATTAAGGTCCCTCGTGAACCTAGGAGACCCTTTTCCTTCAAAAAGAAGGATAATGAACTAATGGAATATTATATAGACATTGGGATCATAAACTATGCTATCCTAGACATGGAGCAGATTGAAGACATGGAGAAAATTCAAGATATGGAGAATCAAAAGCATCAGTTTGAAGGTTATTAGAGGATGTCATTTGATGGAGCTTTCTCAAGTTCCAGGAGTGGAGTTGCAATCGCCCTTATAAACCCAGGAAAGATTGTGCATCAACATGCTATCAAACTTGAATTTTAATGTACCAATAATGAGGCAGAATATGAAGCTTTGATCCAGGGAATGATTCTCACACGAGAAATGAAGATAGGACATCTAATTGTGACATGTGACTTCAAGTTGGTAATAAAATAAGTTACCTAGAGATATAAGATTAAAAATGAAAGACTCAAGTTATATTTCAAAAGAGTTAATGAATTGATGGAAGACTTCAACTCTTTCAACATTTCTTTCATCCCAAGGGACAAAATTCATAAGGTATATTCATTAGCTTTGGCGGCCTCACTGTCAAACCCGAATGATGTTCAGAGAAAAACATCTTTTCAAGTAAAAATAATATTCCGACCTTCTGTACTTGACAATTAGGAGTATTTATAGGTATTTGAAAATGATGAAGAATTGGAATTGTTTTTGATGAATGATGATGAAGATGAGGATAATCACATAATTGTTGTCTCGAGGAATTGAATTCAATCTTAGTCTCTTTTTACAAGGGACGATCATGATAAAAACCTCCAGGAAGAAGCATTGCTCCGAAAGGTCCAAGAAACAAGAAAAAATAATATTGGGATTGATAGTTTCCCAAAATATGTCAATTTGGGATTTGATTGCACAATTGACGAAGTTGATCAATATGTCGCATTATTTAAAGAATATCTTGATGTGTTTGTATGGAGTTATGATGATTTGAAGACATATGATAAAACAATATTTCAACATATTATTCCCTTGAGAGAAGGGGAAAACCCTATCAAGAAGAAGATCAGGATAATGAACCCCAAATTAAAACCACCTGTAAAGGTTGAATTGGAGAAATTAAACAAGGTTGGAATAATATACCCCATTAGACATTCTGATTGGATTTCAAACCCTATGATAGTGAGAAAAAAGACTAGGGAGATTCAGATGTGTGTAGATTTCGGGGATCTCAACAAATCAAGCATAAAGGATAATTAGCATTTGCCTAACATGGAGTTTCTTCTCCAACAAGTCACATGATCGGCCTGCATGTACATGTTAGATGTTTTTTCTAGGTATAATCAAGTCTTGGCTGTTGAAGAATACAGAGAAAAGACAACTTTCATAACACCTTGGGAGACATATGTATTTTCTCGGATGCCATTTGGTTTAAAAAATGCACGAGCTACATTTCAGAGGGCTATGGATCATGCTTTTGAGGGATTGATAGGAAAATTCATGGTGAATTATCAAGATGACTTAACAATACACTAAAAAAAAAGGAGTGATCACATTCATCACCCGAGGAAGTATTTTGACAGGTGTAGGTTGTATGGTGTTTGTTTAAATCCAAACAAATGTTTATTTACTATAACTCATGGAAAACTATTGGGTCATATTATGTGCAAGGAATGAATGTATATCAATCCAGTGAGAGTTAAATATATAAATGAACTCAATCCCCCATCATCTAAGAAGGGATTTCAATCATTCTTTGGAAAGATCAACTTTGTACGAAGATTTTTCCATGACTATGCAAGTATTATGAAGCTGATTAATTTATTGTTGAAAAAGGACCAAAGGTTTGAATGGACCGCAGATAAACAAGAAGATTTTAATAATATAAAAAAGGTAATCACTACATCTCCAATCCTCATTAGCCCATATTTTCAAAGAGAATTCATCGTTTATTTTTTCACTACAGAAATGATTGTTGCATCTATTCTTACTCAGAGGAATGCCAAGGGTGAAGAATTGCGAATTAGTTTCATGAGCAAGACCATTCATGATTATGAATTGAGATATTCAGAATTGGAGAAACAAGGCTTATCTCTTGTGAAAGCGGTGGCACACTTTCAAACATACATACTAAATTCTCATATCATTGCATGTGTTTCATCATCTCCCGTGAAGATGCTTTTAAATCAGCAATTGAGAGAAGAAAAATGGGAAAACTGGCTAGCGAAGCTTCAAGAATATGATATTGAAATTAAATCTTTAAAGATAGTTAAAAGACATGGTTTATGTAAGCTCATTGAAAATAGTGATTCTTTGGATGGAGTGATTTCAATCTTAGTAGGAGAATCGATGGCAGATTCAGAGTGTTATAGAGATATTGTATTCTACTTGATGTTTGGACAATTTCCAGACACCATGAACCCTAAAGAGCGAAGAACATTGAAGATGAAGTCAAGTCAATATGTGTTGATTGTTGAAATGTTGTTCA
>JZKD02S1737713.1:68651-116992 GCA_000966675.3 Picea glauca | reverse complement strand
ACAGATTAACGCTGCAGGAGAATGAAGAGGTCAAGAAGCAAGTCCAGGATTTGATGGACAAAGGGTTGATTAGAGAAAGATTGAGTCGATGTGTTGTGCCAACAATGTTAAGTCCGAAGAAGGATGGTGGATGGAGAATGTGTACAGACTCGAGGGATATAAACAAAATCACCATCAGGTATAGATTTCCTTTACCGAGGATGGATGACTTGATGGATTGCTTGAGTGGAGCGATTTTTTTTTCAAATATTGATTTGAAAAGAGGATATCATCAAATGAGAATGAGGGAAGGTGATGAATGGAAGACAACATTCAAAAAAAATGAAGGACTGTATGAATGGCTTGTTATGCCATTTGGTTTGACAAATCCACCAAATAATTTCATGATATTGATGAACGAAGTATTGAAAGATTTCATTGGAAAATTCATAATTGTATATCTTGACGATATACTGATCTTTAGTAAGATTGAGGAAGATAAATTGAGACACCTAAATCTAGTGATGAAGAGGTTGCAGCAAGAGAAGTTGCTGATAAATCTGAAGAAGTCATCTTTCATGAAGAAAGAGCTTTTTTATTCAGGTTTTGTGATCTCTTCGAATGCGTTAAAGATGGATCCTGAGAAAGTAAAAGAAATCAAAGAATGGTCGTTGCTAAGGAATATCTTTGAAGTCAGAAGCTTCCATGGATTAGCCAGTTTTTACAAGAAGTTCATCAGAAATATTAGTGGGATTAGTGCATCAATGATGGACACAGTCAAGAAAAGACATAAATCTTTTCATTGGACAGAGGAAGTAGAGAAAAGTTTCAAGTTGTTAAAGGAGAAGATAATTGGATAGCCATTTCTGGTTTTGCCAGATTTTAGTAAGACATTTCAAGTGAGATGTGACACAAGTGGATTTGCGATTGGAGTAGTCTTAAGTCAAGACAATAGACCAGTTGCATACCTCAGTGAGAAGCTGAGTGATGCTAAGAGAAATTATTCCACGTATGATAAAGAGTTTTATGCAATCATACAGGCACTGAATAAATGGAGGAACTACTTGGTTCTGAAAGAGTTCGTTTTGCACAACGACAACCATGCTTTACAATTCTTAACGAGAAAGGAGAAATTGAACTAGAAACATGAAAAATGGGTTGAATTTATGCAGAACTTTACTTTTGTTATAAAGCAGATTTCTGGAACTGCTAACAAGGTTGTTAATGCATTGAGCAGGAAATGTTTGATTCTGCAAGAGTTTTGTGTGAAGACCTTAGGTTTTGATCGCCTTGAGGATATGTACAGAGATGATTCAGATTTCAAGGACGCTTATGAAGCATGAGAGAATCATGTTCTGAGAGATAGAATCCAATGGGTTGAATATTTGATCCAGGATGGATTATTATTCAAAGGAAATTAGTTATGTATCCCGAAGATTTCTATGAGAGAAAACCTTTTAAAGGAAAAGCATAGTGGGAGATTGGATGGACATTTCAGCCAGAATAAAACATTTGCGCAACTGAACAAATTATATTATTGGCCAGGGATGAGGAGATATGTCAAGAAATTTGTCAACAAATGTAGAATTTTCCAGCACGCAAAGGGAAAAAGACAAAATACTGGATTTTATCAACCATTGCCAGTATCAGATAGGTCGTGGGACATGGTAAGCATGGATTTTGCGTTAGAACTACCAAGGACACAAAGAGGTTGTGATTCCATATTCGTGGTAGTCGATAGTTTCTCAAAAATGGCACATTTTATTCCATGTCAGAAAAATAGTGATGCAACAACACATTGCAAACCTGTTTTTCAAAGAACTTGTTCGACTTCATGGTTTACCCAAGAGTATTGTTTCAGACAGAGATACCAAATTTGTTGGTCATTTATGGAGGACACTATGGAAAAATCTAGGGACGAATTTATCTTTTAGCTCAACATATCACTCTCATATGGATGGACAAACTGAGGTAGTAAATCGAAGTTTGGGGGACTTGTTGAGGAGTTTAGTAGCTGAACATCACAGTCAGTGGGATCATATTCTGCCACAAGAATAATTTGCATATAATGACTCACCTAACTAGAGAACAGGACATGTCCCATTCCAAATAATGTATGGAATGCAACCAAGAGGTGTATCTAAGTTGAGAGACTTGGAGAAGCATGATTACAAGAGTGTTGGAGCAGAAGATTTTGCAGTAGAAATGCAAAAGCTTCACAACAAGTTTAAAGAGCGTTTGTAGAGTTCCAACTAGGAATATAAGTGTAGAGAAGATCAACACAGGAGAGAGATTCAGTTCAAAGTGGGAGACTTGGTCTCAATTCATCTAAGAAAGGAAAGATTCCCCAGGGGAACGTATAATAAGCTGAAAATGAAAAAGATAGGGTCGTGTAAGATTCTGAGAAAATTTGAGGCAAATGCTTATGCGATAGAATTTACAGATGATGTGGGCATATCACCCATATTCAATGTAGCATATATGTATCCTTACAGATCAGATTCATCAAGAGGAGAAGAAACTCAGAAGGAAGTTCAATGGGTCAAACAATTGTCTGTAGTTGAAAATTCACAGATAGAAAAGATCATTGATCAAAGAGTTAGCAAGAAGACCTGGAGAAAGATGTATTTTGAATATTTGGTAAAGTGGAAGGGACACCCGATTGAAGATGCCAGTTGGGAAAGTGAAGCGGAGATCCAGAAACATGAACAGACGGTGCAGGAGCTCATGGAAAGGAGCCCATGAATTTTTCATCCAGAGGAACATGATGCAGGAGCATCGTAAGCAAGAAAAAGCGAAGGATAGTTGGATATGCACCAGTGCACGTTTTGAGGATGTTTTGAATTTGAAAGGATGAAGAATTAATGTAATATTTGGAAAAGATATTTTTTGTTTTTTTTGTTTTGGAGATTGTAACACAAATATTGAGCGTTCACTCTCATTTGTTGGTTGGAGGAATTTATTGTAATAAATGTAAAGTATATGTAAGATTTAATTCGATTAGATAGATAGAGGTTGTATGAAAGAAAAATCTAGAAAAATCTCTTGTATGTATTGTAATGTATCATTATTCTCAATAGTAAGAATAGAGTTGTAGAGCAAGAGAATAGGAGAGCAGAGAAGAACAGAGATCGTAGAAGTTGTATAAGAATATAGTTGTTTCTATAGAACCCATGTACAGAAGCACTTGAGTTAATATAAGAATGATTTGACTCAATTTCATGGTGTTGTGATGAATACTGTTTGCATCTATTGAATGGTATGTCAACAATTTGCTTATATACTCTGTTATGCATTTGTTTCAATGTTCAGTATGTGTATGATTTCATGTTGAATGTATGAAGCCTGTGAGAGGGAGAGTATGAGTTTCAATTGTTTCTCTTCCCAAGAAAAGAGTGCAGTGAATGTCCAAAAGGAGTGCATTCACGATACTATGAGTTTTACCTCAAGCAAGCTTAGGAGAGGTAGCGTTGTTCCCATACCAACAGATGAGAAATATATAGCACAGAGTCGTGCAAGGTGTGCACAAGCAGCTGAAGTCTTAGAATTTTCCAACCCAGTGAGTGGTTGAAGAGTTATTGTCGCAAGGAGTGCGTATAACTGGGAAGTTTAGATAATCAGAGATTATTGTGAGACCACAAGGATTGCGGGTAGAATCCCTTGGAATCCTTGATTTTGCAGGCAAGAACCAAGTTCAGGAGGGATAGAGACTTTGAAGAATTCGAAGGGAATACGAGGGTCGAAGTCACCTCGCAGAAACCAAGCTTAGAAAGAAGATGCCAAGTTATTTGGCCAGGGAGTATTGAGAACTTGAACGGACGGTTGAAAGTCTTAGAAGGAGAACTATCGATTCGTCGTGGATTGTTAGATCGAGTGGATCAGCGGAGAAGTTAAGGATGAGTGTCTTTCTACACTTGCAAGCTCAGGAGGAATAATCTCCGTTAGATCTGGATCAACGAGAGTCGTTGATCTTGTGGTTTTGAAATTCATAATTTAGGGAGTCGGAGTGTGGAGAAGGTCGTGACTTCGAGATCCTGAGTTGTGAAATCTTGATACATGAAATTCCAATACAATCTGGACCATCAGATCGTGGGGAGCTTAGGGTCATCAATCTAAGGAGAAGAAGTCGCGAGTTTAGACTTCGGGAAAGGGAGAATAAGTTGCATCGCGAACACACAAGTTGTGAAATCCCGACGTGCTCGGAGGTGGACCCCAGGGCATGACTGAGGTCATATAGTTGAGGCATAAGGGAGGGGTTAAAGATCTGTTAGCCCATTTCAGGGTTTCGGGAGTCAAAGGAGTCAGAGGGAATCACAACAGAAATCACGTAGTTGTGAAACACAAAACACCTTTTTGGGTAAAGGTTGTGGTCACATTGGTTGGTCATGTGGAGTGGAGGTTCACGCCTAGTGCTCATTCACACAGGTGTAACATCTAAGAAGGACCTGTGGTTATATGTGTGAAGGTCCTAGTGGGGACTAAAGAGCCATTCTAACTCAAGGAAGTAGAAAGATCCAAAGACCAAGAGGTCAAGCAGAACCTCCTGAGGTAGGGGTGTTGCATCAATGTTCATCACTAAGTTACTATATATAAACATTTCAGTCAGATGGAAGAGTGAGATAGAGTTATCATCACTAAGTTGTTGAATATCTTTATGTTGGAGGTCCAAAAAAATTTCAGTCAAAAGGTGTAATCCAGGAGGATCTAAGGAATTCTCACAGAGGTATAGGAAGATCCAAAACACTTACAGAGGTCCCAGGGGATCCATAAAACCTCAAAATTATACCATCCCAAATTCTCTCGAAAATGGAATCAATGCGTAGAGATCATCATCTACTTTCCAACAACGCAAGCAATGAGTCAAACANATAAAGCATGTCATGAGGTATATTGTCCAAACACAGGCAACTTTATACTCATTTTTCACGACTTTTCACAAGGATCATGAATTTGAGGTCTATTTTGTGATTTGATATCATTTGTAAAAATATTATATAACGTTATCATTAATGAGAATTTAGCACATTGGTTTGCGTGTTGAAGAGGGTGTAATTGATCCAATTCGGAATTTGGTCGACTTTACAGTCAAATTTCTCAAAATTTCGCAAGGATTTCAATGGGGAACTTGTTTTCTTGTTTTAAGTTGTGGAATTAAATATCTAGTCCATTCAATTGGATTTTTTGAGCCCATAATCTAATGTAATTTGGTATTTTGAGATGATGGAGAACAATTGTTCTATCTAAAGGGACTTTTAAGATGAAGTGATATATTCCATATCTATATGTAATTTGAGTTATTTTATTTTATGTTGTGTCATCTCATTATTCAACGAATTAATCATTAGTTTATGAGTTTTTGGATAAAGAGCACATCATCAGAATTCTTCAAATCACCTCAATATGATCAGTAAATTATTTTGAATCAAGTTAGATGCTACATGTATATATTATAAAGAAACAAGTGGTTTCTAAGGATTTTTGTATCAATTGATGTGCTTGGTTCAATCATGGAATCTGGTATTCTTGGCCAACTTGATTGTAGAAGTATTATCAACTAAAAGAGGAGTAGAGTTCACCTATTTCTCCTGCAAATATTCAAGTATTTTCCTAAGCCATACAATCTCCTTTTTTGCTTCTACAACTACCACATATTCTGTCTCTATTGTGGAATCTATTGGAACTGACTTTTTGTGTGATCTCTATGAGATAGTTATTGATCCAAGACTCACAAGATATCCTAAAGTTGACACTCCATTTTATTTATCCCCAACAAAGTATGGATCAAAATATCCAATTAGGTTGAATTCATCCACCTTAGAATACTTGATTAAAAAATCTTGAGCTCCCTTCAAGTATTTTAGAACTCTTTTTCCAGCAAACCAATGTCCTTCACAAGGTTTTTGTATGAGCCTAGAAATAATCCCAAAAAAGAATTAAATATTTGGTCTGGTGGTGGTAAGGTAGATAATACTTCCCTCAAGTTATCTATACTTGGTTGCATCCTCAAATTATTTCCCTTATTTTGGTGTGAGATTCATATTTTGTTCCATTGGAGTAGAAAGAGGGCTACACTTGACCATGCCAAACTTGTTCAAGAATTATCCAATGTACTTATTTTGGGATATGAATATGTACTTTGGATTTTGAGTCATGTCAATGGACAATTAGTAGTGAATATGCCCCAAATCTATCATCTCAAACCCTTTATTCAACTCTTTTTTTATGGATGAAATATATCTTTCATTGTTCCATGTTATCAACATATCATCTACATACACTACAAGATATACCACAAATTTTCCAACTTTCTTGATAAACAGATTTTTGTCGTCAAGATTAAAGTTCTTGAAATTCAATTTCAGAAGATAATTAATTAGATTTCCATACCATGCTTATGGTGCTTGTTTCAGGACATATCAGGATTTGATGATTTTTCATACTTTTTTTTCTTGTCCCTTCACAAAAAATCCTTTTATCTAAGACATGAAGAAACATGTTTTCAAGTCTCCATTCAAGAAAGTAGTCTTCACATCCATTTGATGAATTTTCCATCCATCCCATGTTTCCAAAGAAAATAGAGTATGAATGGTATCCCATTTTGGTGTGGGGCGGGGAATTCTCCTCATAATCAATACCTTCTTTCTTTTCAAATATTTTTTCCATGAGCTTTTATTTATGCTTATCAAGTAAACCATCTGATTTGTACTTGTTCTTGAATACCCACTTGCAACCAATTGGTTTGGTTCTGAATGGAGATTCCACCAACTTCCATGTCCCATTCTTGATGAGATAATAATATTCCTTCTGCATGGATTCTTTCCATTCATCATGAGAAGAAAATTCTTCACAACAATTTGGTTCAAAGTTAGTAGATAAATTCAATTCAAAATTATATGAAATATCCATATCATCTATATCACCTGAATTTGAATTATCTACATCACCTCCATATTGTCTTATGGAACTTCTAGTTATTTTCTTTCTAACCTCATCAGAATGAACACTTTCAAGTGTCTTTATGAGCCACTTTGGTGGACCTTTCTGATACAATCCAATTTTCTCATATGATTGAGATGGTGTTCAATTATCATCAAGATTCAGCCTTTCAATCCTCTCAATCACATCATCCAAGTGAACTTCGGGTTCTAATCAAGTGGTTGGAACTTCTTCATGAGGGAGACATGGTGCTTCAAAAGGAGATTCCAAATATTGATCCAAGATAGGGATCCCCCCTTGAATATGTGAAATATCATCATCAAACTCGTGATATGTCTATACATTAGTGAATCTATCCATATGATCAAGTCATCACTCAACATTTTTTTCATTCTTGGAGGATTCAAGAAAAAATACATTTATGGAAATAATGAATTTCTTGTTTACCTCATCATAAATATGATATTCCTTGGTGGTACTTGAGTACCCTGAGAATATTCGCTTCCAACTCCTTGCATTAAACTTGTTTCTTTGCTCCTTAGGAATTAAGGTGCATAGCAGGTAGAGCCAAAGACCTTGAGATGACTCTTTGAAGGAATGAGACCATACCACATTTTGTAAAGAGTCTTTTTCTTAAGAGCATGATATGAACACCTGATTTTCACATAAATTACACATAGAACTGTATCATCCCAAAACATCAATTTCACATTTTTGAAAAACATCATGGAACAAACCATATTTAAGAGAGTCTTGTTCATTCTTTTAGCTACACCATTATGTTGAGAATTGTATGGAATAGTGGTTTGATTCTTGATCCCATGTGGGAAAAGATAGTTTTCAAATTCAATAGATGTATATTCTCTTCCATTATTAGTACAAAGAGATCCAATACGATACTAATCTTCATTTTGAATACATACATAATTTTGTTTTTAAATTTCAAAATCCTGGGATTTATCTTTCAACAAGTACACCCAACACATCATGATGTAATCATCAATAAAATTCATGATATTTCTATTTCCATTAGCAGAGGGAATAGGCATGGGGCCACACAAATTAGAATGTATCAATCCATTTTTTATACATGCTATAGAAGTGGAATCATGAAATGGTTGTTTGCTATGTTTTCCAAGGATGCAAGCATCACATTGCTTCAAATTCCTAGGAATAATGGGTAAAACAAAAACAACATTATTTTTCAACAAATGAACATTGTCATAATTAATGTGTCCAATTATAGCATGCTATAAGATACTATATTGCAATGTACCATCATCATGGTGGGAGAAGTATGTGGAATTATGTGCATGAGAAAATGTCTCTTTGAACTTCAACAATCTTCCATCCTACATTCCTATCATAACAACCATGTTGTTGGAATCCTTCCTTATTTCAACTTTTCCATCGAAGATATGAATAGATTGACCTTGTTTTCGAATGTGAAAAAGAAATAGAAATTTTCTTCGCAGCTTAGGAAGATAGAGCACATCATATAGAAGAAATTTCGGGAGTCCGGGCAATTTAAGCCTAATGGTGCCAATTCCCAAAGGTTTGATACTTGATTTATCTACAAAGTAGACCATACCATCTACATTATCATTGATATCTTCAAAGGAATATCTTCAGAAGGTCATGTGGCATGTTTCACCTGTGTCAAACAACCATGAATCTCTCCAAGAATAAAATGAAGTGTTAAGAAAATCTTCAGTTAGTCCAATATTGCAATGGAAAACACTATAATGAGTAGATTTAGGTGTTTTACCTTCTGTAAGATATGATGTTTTACCTTTCTCTTCTTTCTGATTTTTATTTTCTTTGATCTTATCCCATGGGATTCTTCATTTTTTTGCTTCATGTGGCTCATTCTTTCCACAATGATCACAATAAAGATTAGATCTCTCACCATGGTTGTGCCTACACCCTAGTTTCTAAAATTCTTTTTTCCACATCCTCTTTTACTGCCTTCTCCTCTAGAACTTCAGGACATTTCAACACACCACCCATTCTTACCATTCAATGCATGAATATCATCTCAACGATCACCAAAATCAATGAAGGAATGTCTTGGGGGATTTCATGCAAACCAAACACTGCGAAGAACCACAAACACACAAAATTCATCCTCTAACTCAGGCTCAGCTATCCGAGGATCAAAATTTACATCATACACATGAGACATGACTTCTCAAATTTTAAATCACTGAATATATGTTGTTCTTCAGAGTAGAATATATATTCTAAGAAAGAATAAGTTAAATCAAAATTGAAATAAGATTTATGAGACGATTACTACAACATCTCTTAGGCATGAATATTTGTACTTAATAAATTCCTATATGTTGTGCAAAGAAACTGGCTTTTTCCATGGACAATACCCACCTTATTCCTTAAAGAAAATTACTCCACAGCTAAGGAGGTATTACAAACCAGTCACCTTCTTTCTCACAGGTTGCTTCTCAACACTACCTTCTTTCTCAACACTATGTTTCTCAATACGTGTTTAAAAATAGTTCTATATTGAGAGATATGAAGGGAAAAGGGAGTGATTGGTACAACATTAGCTACTCCTCCTTTTCTTTAGGGGGTTTTTCAATGACGGAGTGCATGTCGTGTGAGCATGTTATGGAGTAGCATCTGACACAAATTCAAGAAGTGTCTGTGTAGTGGGTGCAGGACTCATCATTGTGCATTGTAAACCTAGACTTCACCATCCCCTTCTAGAGAATCATATTCATCATGAAATTTATGAGACAGTCGCTTGAGCTAATGAGGAGGAATGGTCAGTAGGTTATTATGGTTCTAAAATATATTATAGGGATTTTACGTACTATTCATAAGAATTAGCTAGAGGAATTTGAAGGAATGTGAGGTTTTTTGTGTGTAGGTGGGTGGTTCCCATAGAATGATATCCTTGTCATTTTCATGTACCTTTTAGGAAAGATCATACATAATTCAACATATCGAATTATCTTCTTGCAAGGTGATGGTTCTTTTTGCCCCTTTCTCTCACTTTATTGTTTTGTTTCATTTTATCCTATGTTTTGGAGATTATGCTCAGAGAACCATGAAAAGTGAATTAAAGTGGGAAAACAAGGGATAATGAATGGATAATACTCATCGAAGGGTTTCTCATATAGTGTGAAAAGAGAGAGAGACTCATGCAAGCGAAAGAGGGAATCAAATATGGAGAGAAAGGTTTCCTCCACACTTGCAAATGAAAGAGATGAGGATGTATATGGAAGACTAACACATGAAATGATGAGGAAGGAATATTAATGCTCATGGAATGAGAGACAAACCTCATGGAATTTGCGAGGAATTTCTACATGCGGGAGAAGAGAATCATCGAGTTAAACTTACTTTGATACCACTGTCAAGCCATGCATGGGTAGAGAATGAGTAACTCCACACTTGAATTCTTTGCATTAATCCAAGACATTCATAAATACATGTTGGGATGACCTTTGGTTTAATATTCCAAGAGGTCCTAATGACCCTTCCTATTCACCTATGACTCTTCATATTTCTCCTAAATTATATTTACAGTACTATTTACAAAATAATGTAATTATGAGGTTTAGGTATCCAACACAAACACTCATAGAATTGATTGATCAGGATTCAATATGGTGAACCTATTATCGATCATAAGGAATTATACCACTAAGTATTGCAAGTTCCAAGGTAATAGTTGGTTTCTATATCCCTTTCCTAGATAATGTGTTGGCATCTATAGGAAGAGATCCATTGAAGGAGGGACTTAATGTATCCCCCATCGATCGACATGAAACAATCACCAAGAGATGTTGTAAAGAGATAGAATCACCAAGTACAATTGACACAAGGATGGTTGACATGAAAGGTCAAATAGACTATAGAATGGTTGACTTGGGCTTCACTTCCCTTGAACATATGGAACAACATATTGATGACTTGGTAGCACTAACTCAAGAGAACCAATGATATAGTGAAACAACGCAAGAGGCATTGAAGCACTCTCCATAGTGACTGGAAGAGTAACCAACCATAGGAGTATATGAACCATAATCATGATATGGATACTAGGAAATATACAACCCTACTGTAAGTGTTGGCGTTTAGTGGGAAGAACCAAGGTTCAACATGAATTTACCAACAAAACCATCAAATACTGGCCCTTTCAGCATTACTTGCAAGAAGGTGAAGCCTCACTTGAGGTATCTATGGGAACTGTAGGAACCATATTTTCATAGTGATGAAGGGATGGGAGGTAGTCCTTATAACCATTCCACTTAGTATTTGTTCAGGATTCCTTATATCATGTGTGTAGAAACATACTCACATATCATATGTGTGCAATAAACAGAACATCAAAAAAATCATAACACATAGACACCATGATTAATGTGGTTCACCCAAGATGGGCTACGTCCACAATGACCAACTTCTTATTATATTATTAAAAACATCCATTATAAAATATGTGCACTGCACTCACATACAAAATTTACTTACCATTCTCCTATTCTCCTTACTCACTATCTATCTCAATATCCATCTATCTCTTCATCACTCCATCACTTTGTCACTTTGTCACTCTGTCACCCCCTCTCTATCCCTAAGCCCTTACATATTTATATAATTACAGTCCGTCTTATCCCATATCTATGGACCCAAAATTCCTAATGACTTCCAATGGTCTTCCTTCTTTTGTGTGCACTGAGTACAACTATCTTTCCTTATTTTGCATGCATTGATCCCTGGATGACCTATCATGCAGTTTTATCCTTCACAATTCTCAAAACTAGTCCCCAAAATCCTGTCCCAACAGGCCCCCAACACTCACATATGGCTTGTATTGAGCCACTTAGTCCTTCCACTGCGCTCCCTTCCATGTCACAATGAACTTATGAAAATTTGCCTTCACGGTTTTGAACTTCTCATTTTCCTGTGCTTCTTTCACCAAAATCCCCTCTACTATCTACGTGGTAATGGGGGTCTTCAGTTTCTTTGTGTTTTCTTTCACTACTTTATTTACTATTCCATGTGCAGCCACAAGTTTTTCTATCATCCGAAATACTTCCTCCTGCAGTGGCTCAAGATTCTACGTGAGAGTCTGTTGTTCAACTCTTATCTAGTTTATCTCACAGTCTAGCTGCCTATTCTCAACTATTGCAGCCATTTGTTTTGTTGTTTTCAGAGTGCTCATTGTTTCTTTGCACTTCTTCTCCTTCCCTTGTGCATTCAATAACATTTGTTTTATTTCTTGTCACTCTACATCCTCCATCAATTGAGTCCACACTTGTGTACTATCTTCATATAATTTTGCACATTCCTCATCCAAACTCCAAATATTCTCCACGGTCATCATGGTTTTCTTCTCCAGTTTCTCCCTTTATTATGGTGGGGTACTCAACATTTTCCAAGATTCCAAATCGAATATCTTTGCATAGGATCCCTGAATGGATTCACTTATCTTTATCACTTGATCTTTAAAGGGAGTATCTACTTTCATTTGTACCTCTGGGATGTTTTTGTATACTTCATGTTGCAACCTTGTTGTTATCTACGTAACCTCATTCTGTTCTAGCATGAGTTTGCTATACTCTATGTGTAGTGCATCATTATATGCATTCACTTTAAACAACTCCATAGAATTCAATTCTACACGCAACTGGATCTCTTGTGTGACACTTGTCTGCAATCTATGTAGCACATTCACCGGTAACTATGACAACATGTTACACACTGAAATTTCACACCACCTTCTCGTACTTAAGTGTCATAAGTTCTATATGCACCTCACTAAGTGTCTCATGCATTGTATCAAATGTAATATGAACCTTACTAAGTGTCACATGCACTTTATTAAGTGTTACAAATTTGACACCATGGAAGAACATTTGTCATAATCCCTAGTCATTGTGGAGGAGAAATACCCATCATGAGAAGGTCAAAAGATGCTTTTTACCTTTATATTTTGACCATTTCTAAAGGTCAACACTCCCTTACCCATTTATACCGACATTTAAACTCTTATCAATGCTCCCCTGCCCATGTAGAGGGAGCATTGAATATTCTTTGTGCTCAATATTGGGGGAGCATTGAAGTTGTTAGGGAAGTTACAACTAGCCCTCCATTTTCTAAGGGTTAGATATGAGATGTTCTTAAGTGGTTTTGGTCGAGGATTTGATTCATAATTCAAGTCACCCATATTCCCTACATTTTGGGTAACCAAATCCTAACCTAAGGAGATAAAATCTCAATTATTCCCTAAATTGGCTATAGTTGTTGAACCTCCCAAATACTATATAATGAGTGCATTCCAAGGTGAAAGGGGGAGAAAGGATTTCAGAGCATCAAACCTTTGATATTGTGAGGAGAATTCATCAAAGCATCATCATTCTGATCTTGATACATCTAGGCAAGGGATGGACTCGAGATCTTGGAGGAGTTGCTACAACGTCAACGTTGGTTTCTAAGTACTTCACCATATTTCTTCGTTAATATAACTTTTCCTATTTCCTTCATATTGTTATTTTTACACGTTTATATATAGATAGATATTCTCTTGTCTAATGATATATTGTAGGAGTAGAAGGTGTTTTTATGTTCCTTGCAAACTTTCTTCATCGTAACAAAAGATTTGATAACAAGACCAAAGATTAAAGATCAATGAGGACAACTATTGAAAAGGAGTAATTCACACTTATTTCGTCTATCTTCTCTGCCTATAGACATAAAGAATATATACAAAGGAATGTTAGTGCCCATTTGTTTGTTTTTATGTCTTGGACAATAGGGGTCTAGATATCCAAGGGAGATTTCACCTATTCGCAGGGGAAATATTCTATAACAGAAAATTGGCAACTCCACTGGGGATCGATTGTTCCTAGGTTTCTATCCCTTTGAATCTTAGTTTTCCTTTGATATTTATGATGTTGATGCTTGTTATTTGAACTCTTCCTCCTTTATTTTGAATCAAGGAAATTTTTGGTGTTTTTTCAACCACTTCCATGCATCAAAGCTCCTCCACAGTGACCCACAGAGCGTTGAAAACCCTTATCAATGCTCATTTTAATGTCCCGGGGAGCATTGACCCTTGTCTTTCAGCTCATTTTTCCTCTGTTTTTCATATTTTTCACTCAAATATTTGTATTAGAGTCCTATGAACTTGGTTACGAATTTGTTTGATTGAGATAATTGTGATTACCAACTTTTCTTTCCTCTTTTGATATTGCAAGTACTTCAAAATTATGGAATGAGCATGACTTCCTTGGTCTAACCTGGTCCTTTGGTCAAGGTCTGTAGAATTTCTTACCAATGGTTTGATAGTCATCATAAAGGTTTTAAAACTTTTTTTATCTTGATTTCAAAACTTATTTTGAAGTTTTCTTCATTGATCTGGAGTTTCAACTTGGCATTTTGATTCTTGTTACTCATTTTTCTAGGTTTTCAAACAGTGATTTCCTTTCTCTTTTACAATTTTGAGTCCTTGATTGAACAATTTTTCTCACACTTGGATTCTTTCGGTTCACATAAAAATTTGGATGCATTCTTGTTTGTATTCTTTTTCTCTTCAAGCTCCTTTTCATTGGCATTGATTTATTTCATTCTAATTGAAAGTTAGCAAGCATAAAAGTTTTGGATTTGAAGAGATTTCATTGCATATACAATCAAACAAAGAGAAATTTTCACATTCTTAGAAGTTTTGTTTTGGTACATGTTTTGAAAGAGCTAGTCTTGTATTTTATTTAGGATTTCAAAAACATTTATTCAATAGTTTGGCATCATTCTTCTCTTTATTTAAGAGGAAAATTGAAAATTTGCATGATATTGAGTGCTTGTTTATATTAAGAATAAAAGAACTATTCTCCTCATAGAGAGAATTCATCGAAAAGAAATCTTTGCGTTTCATTCTTTTTGCATTCTATTGGAGTCGAGTCTCACAAATAATTAGTTTCATATCCATGGACCTTTGTGAGTAACGAAAGCCATTAAAATCAACCAATGCACTAATAAATAAGTTAGCCATTTTTTGGTTTATAGTACACCAACAGTAGAATAGGGTTAGAGTCTTTGGACTAGGAAAAGTGAGTAAATTGTCCAAGATTACTAAATAAGACTGTAGAATACTAAAGAGTCAAAAAATCCAGCTGTCGTATAGGCATAGCCGAGAACCCCCTATAACACAGGGTCTAAAAACAAGGTCACATGTGGAAGAGGATCAGATATTACCCCTCCAAAGCTTGACCAATCATACTGGAAAGAGCGTATATTGGGGGGTTTTCATGAGTGTTACTAGTTCATTTGTTCTTGGTGCATCATGAATCTTGAATCTGTTCGAGGTCCTCAGGAGTTTTACTGGTCCACTCATATTCATTCCTCTAGAAGAAATTCAGAATTTGTTATCCTGCCCATACGTTCAGTACCAACTGTCGAATGTACCCCCCTAGAGGCCGATTGTGAGTTGGTAACCTTAGTGGCCTTTCCTAGGTATCTACAGAGGTGACTATGGGGGGATTCCCAAGGTACTTGGGGAAGACATAGAATCACAATTTTAATACCCTTGGAGGGTGACCCTGTGAAATGAGGGTTGATTGCACTGAGAATGGTTGTTATGTGGAGGTTGGGGTAACTACTTCTCATACCTTTTCTGACAGTTTCACATCCTATCTTCGAAAGATTCTTTTACATACTATTTGTTTGGTTGATTACTTGTATATATTTTTTATCGTTATTTTCTTTCAGAGTTCGTAATTGGCCTTAAGGATTGTTATTTTACTCTCACCATGTTCGATCAAGGGCTTCAAAGATGTTGCAGAATACAAGGTTTGGATCCTGAAGTTCAGGAACCTCAATACGACTCTTCAAAAAAAGGAATGGTCGAAGAAAAAACTTTTGAAACCATGAGTGTGTCTCTTGGAAGTGGCCAACATGCAGAAGAACCAGTCACAACCTTCGTATAAGGTGTTGCACCTTACACAAATCCCCCTTTAACTGATCTTATTTTCCCACTACTATTTGACCAATTGTCCACGATATTTCTTGATGCTTATTATTCTTATCGTTCAACCAATAGTTTATCTTCTGATTATACAGATGGAATAGGCATTCCTCCAATGGAACCAGATTTAGCGCAGTGGAACATATCACTATTTTTAGTGTTGTTGGAATTATTGATTATGTGTTGTCATTGATGGCAACATGAGTCAAACATGTACAATAATCATAGGAAAAGTAAGATCACCTTTGGGTAGAGGAAGATTACCTTGAGGCAGAAGCAATTTTTGATTGTTTATCATGATAGGATCACCAGTGATCCTATGTTCATAAAGATCAGGAGAGATAGTGGGGATATTCTACAAAGAATACACACACTGAATCAGAGCATGCAATAAGTATTTGGAAAGGATGAAGAAAATATCAGAAGGGAGAGCGCATTGTAGAATTTATATTGGAATTGAAATCCCCACAGTAAAAATCCAAAAGAATCAAGGAAGAATAGTTTGTGTTGATATAGTTCTCGGGAAAATCTTGGACTGTCAGATCACACAGAAGTCAGAGCCTAAACAATAGAATCCCTTGTGAAGGATCGTTGAAATATAATCATCCATTCAAACTTCGGTAGTAATCACAACCATCATATCGGTTAGAACCATTGATCAAAGCCAAGTGGAAGGATAGCGTAAGTTTTGGTACATCAATACTTCACCACTTCGACGAACATTAGATATAAGGCAGAGGCACGAACTCCTAAAGTCACAAAGTCATGATATCCTGCTAGTCGTTAGATCAAGGAGGGACTTCAGATGAATTCTCGACCATCTGATTGAGTTTAGTGGAAGGACAGTGTAAGCCACAATATCTTGGAGTCTCGGATTAAATGAACTCATGCATAATGTTGATCTAAGATCTCCTCGGAAGAAATACGAGTTGTTGGATAAGGTGGCCAACTTTAGCGCTGACCACTATGAAAAAAAGAAGTATAAAATAGGTAATTTTACCTGAAGGCCGAAGCCCCGAAGTCACGAAATCTCATCGACCATCAGATCAAAAAATCCTGTCAATCGTTGATCAGGAGTGAAAACTTTCAAAGCGTGCTAAGAAATATAGTGGACAACTCCGTCCTTGACCTACTCTTGCAATAAATAGCTCAAATGAACCAAGAACTCCCGAACCCCAGAGCTCTATAATAAACAAAGTTCGTCAGCTCAAGATAGTTGAATATCTATAGTGGTAGATATATATTCAACACTTCGACGATGATCAAAGGTTGATATAAAAGTGAAAAACCCCCAAAACCATGAAGTGCAAAGCCATGATCCATGAGGGAGACATGTGGCATAAGACAAAGATGACACATGGCCCAATCATATGGTGACAAGTGTCAAGGTCGATGTGGCACATAAGGACTATGAAAGTCATGAATCAGGGTAACACGTGGAACACATACTATGGGTCCACATCAACCTAGGTGATGTCAACATAGCATGTCACTCCGGGACTACAACCTTCAGGGATATCCAACTTCTCTTCCCTGCAAAATTACCCGAAGCTCTGAAGGCCGAATTCGTGAACTAACATTGGTCATTGATCTAATATCCTTTAGGATATCTCATGACCGTTAGATCAAGTGCAGTGGAAATATAGAGTAAGAATGAATCACAAAGTAATGATAACCATTGATGTACTTTGGGAGCATTCTTGACCAATGATAAAGAACAGTGGAAGAATATTGTAAGCATGATATGTTAACTGACAACAAGCGATCACTATCATTTTATGACTTATTTGGTAGGTAAACCTCCAGAGGAATTGAACTACTTAAGAGTTCTAGTAACCCAGAGTCCCCGAGTGCCAAATCTCTGAAACAATATATGATCGTCCATTAAGAAGGAATATCCATGGTCGAGATCCAAAAGCGCAAAAGTAACATGCATGAATATTAACTTGGTGGAGGCAGCACACAATGATTTGGATCATTGAAGTTTATGGACACACATCAACTCAAGATTAAAGTGCATAGTGGCCAAAGTGTTAAAGCTCCACTATGTTGAAAGATCACAGACCAAAGATCTCAACTATTGATTAAGTTGTGATCATCGATTTTTTTTTAAGCCTCTGGGTAATCCAGGATTGTTCATTCAATGGAAGATTAAAATCAACCGTCCAATATACTAGTGAATAGAGTATACATAATTCGACGAAATTTACTCTGGAAGGATACAAGGTTTGAAAAGTCCAATAATCTCAAATACCTGGAGAGCCGAAGATTCTTTTGGCCTAATTCTAACAGTCCTAGCCCTTGGTCATGTGAAGGTTCTTAAAGCAACTTGAGGGCCAAGTTCAATAACTACACGGAAAAAATGAGTTAAGCCCTTGGTTCTTAGTTGAAGGTCATATGAAAAATATGTCAATAGAGAGTACTCATATGTACTTCAACGAAGTTTACTTCAGGAAGTATTACTCTGATAAAATGAAATAAGGTCGAAGTCTGGAGGACTTGGCTCCAACATTGGTCTTGTGATAGAGGAATAAGGGTGAACGAAGAGGCGCAATGAACAATTCTTAAAATGGATAATCCCATGGTTTTGAACCCATGGTCATTTGAACATTGGGTTGAAGGAAGCGCCTCATACAGATTTCATTTATGTAAACAGCTTAAGGTATGTAGAGTAATTCAACAGAGAATTAACACCATAANATAAAGCATGTCATGAGGTATATTGTCCAAACACAGGCAACTTTATACTCATTTTTCACGACTTTTCACAAGGATCATGAATTTGAGGTCTATTTTGTGATTTGATATCATTTGTAAAAATATTATATAACGTTATCATTAATGAGAATTTAGCACATTGGTTTGCGTGTTGAAGAGGGTGTAATTGATCCAATTCGGAATTTGGTCGACTTTACAGTCAAATTTCTCAAAATTTCGCAAGGATTTCAATGGGGAACTTGTTTTCTTGTTTTAAGTTGTGGAATTAAATATCTAGTCCATTCAATTGGATTTTTTGAGCCCATAATCTAATGTAATTTGGTATTTTGAGATGATGGAGAACAATTGTTCTATCTAAAGGGACTTTTAAGATGAAGTGATATATTCCATATCTATATGTAATTTGAGTTATTTTATTTTATGTTGTGTCATCTCATTATTCAACGAATTAATCATTAGTTTATGAGTTTTTGGATAAAGAGCACATCATCAGAATTCTTCAAATCACCTCAATATGATCAGTAAATTATTTTGAATCAAGTTAGATGCTACATGTATATATTATAAAGAAACAAGTGGTTTCTAAGGATTTTTGTATCAATTGATGTGCTTGGTTCAATCATGGAATCTGGTATTCTTGGCCAACTTGATTGTAGAAGTATTATCAACTAAAAGAGGAGTAGAGTTCACCTATTTCTCCTGCAAATATTCAAGTATTTTCCTAAGCCATACAATCTCCTTTTTTGCTTCTACAACTACCACATATTCTGTCTCTATTGTGGAATCTATTGGAACTGACTTTTTGTGTGATCTCTATGAGATAGTTATTGATCCAAGACTCACAAGATATCCTAAAGTTGACACTCCATTTTATTTATCCCCAACAAAGTATGGATCAAAATATCCAATTAGGTTGAATTCATCCACCTTAGAATACTTGATTAAAAAATCTTGAGCTCCCTTCAAGTATTTTAGAACTCTTTTTCCAGCAAACCAATGTCCTTCACAAGGTTTTTGTATGAGCCTAGAAATAATCCCAAAAAAGAATTAAATATTTGGTCTGGTGGTGGTAAGGTAGATAATACTTCCCTCAAGTTATCTATACTTGGTTGCATCCTCAAATTATTTCCCTTATTTTGGTGTGAGATTCATATTTTGTTCCATTGGAGTAGAAAGAGGGCTACACTTGACCATGCCAAACTTGTTCAAGAATTATCCAATGTACTTATTTTGGGATATGAATATGTACTTTGGATTTTGAGTCATGTCAATGGACAATTAGTAGTGAATATGCCCCAAATCTATCATCTCAAACCCTTTATTCAACTCTTTTTTTATGGATGAAATATATCTTTCATTGTTCCATGTTATCAACATATCATCTACATACACTACAAGATATACCACAAATTTTCCAACTTTCTTGATAAACAGATTTTTGTCGTCAAGATTAAAGTTCTTGAAATTCAATTTCAGAAGATAATTAATTAGATTTCCATACCATGCTTATGGTGCTTGTTTCAGGACATATCAGGATTTGATGATTTTTCATACTTTTTTTTCTTGTCCCTTCACAAAAAATCCTTTTATCTAAGACATGAAGAAACATGTTTTCAAGTCTCCATTCAAGAAAGTAGTCTTCACATCCATTTGATGAATTTTCCATCCATCCCATGTTTCCAAAGAAAATAGAGTATGAATGGTATCCCATTTTGGTGTGGGGCGGGGAATTCTCCTCATAATCAATACCTTCTTTCTTTTCAAATATTTTTTCCATGAGCTTTTATTTATGCTTATCAAGTAAACCATCTGATTTGTACTTGTTCTTGAATACCCACTTGCAACCAATTGGTTTGGTTCTGAATGGAGATTCCACCAACTTCCATGTCCCATTCTTGATGAGATAATAATATTCCTTCTGCATGGATTCTTTCCATTCATCATGAGAAGAAAATTCTTCACAACAATTTGGTTCAAAGTTAGTAGATAAATTCAATTCAAAATTATATGAAATATCCATATCATCTATATCACCTGAATTTGAATTATCTACATCACCTCCATATTGTCTTATGGAACTTCTAGTTATTTTCTTTCTAACCTCATCAGAATGAACACTTTCAAGTGTCTTTATGAGCCACTTTGGTGGACCTTTCTGATACAATCCAATTTTCTCATATGATTGAGATGGTGTTCAATTATCATCAAGATTCAGCCTTTCAATCCTCTCAATCACATCATCCAAGTGAACTTCGGGTTCTAATCAAGTGGTTGGAACTTCTTCATGAGGGAGACATGGTGCTTCAAAAGGAGATTCCAAATATTGATCCAAGATAGGGATCCCCCCTTGAATATGTGAAATATCATCATCAAACTCGTGATATGTCTATACATTAGTGAATCTATCCATATGATCAAGTCATCACTCAACATTTTTTTCATTCTTGGAGGATTCAAGAAAAAATACATTTATGGAAATAATGAATTTCTTGTTTACCTCATCATAAATATGATATTCCTTGGTGGTACTTGAGTACCCTGAGAATATTCGCTTCCAACTCCTTGCATTAAACTTGTTTCTTTGCTCCTTAGGAATTAAGGTGCATAGCAGGTAGAGCCAAAGACCTTGAGATGACTCTTTGAAGGAATGAGACCATACCACATTTTGTAAAGAGTCTTTTTCTTAAGAGCATGATATGAACACCTGATTTTCACATAAATTACACATAGAACTGTATCATCCCAAAACATCAATTTCACATTTTTGAAAAACATCATGGAACAAACCATATTTAAGAGAGTCTTGTTCATTCTTTTAGCTACACCATTATGTTGAGAATTGTATGGAATAGTGGTTTGATTCTTGATCCCATGTGGGAAAAGATAGTTTTCAAATTCAATAGATGTATATTCTCTTCCATTATTAGTACAAAGAGATCCAATACGATACTAATCTTCATTTTGAATACATACATAATTTTGTTTTTAAATTTCAAAATCCTGGGATTTATCTTTCAACAAGTACACCCAACACATCATGATGTAATCATCAATAAAATTCATGATATTTCTATTTCCATTAGCAGAGGGAATAGGCATGGGGCCACACAAATTAGAATGTATCAATCCATTTTTTATACATGCTATAGAAGTGGAATCATGAAATGGTTGTTTGCTATGTTTTCCAAGGATGCAAGCATCACATTGCTTCAAATTCCTAGGAATAATGGGTAAAACAAAAACAACATTATTTTTCAACAAATGAACATTGTCATAATTAATGTGTCCAATTATAGCATGCTATAAGATACTATATTGCAATGTACCATCATCATGGTGGGAGAAGTATGTGGAATTATGTGCATGAGAAAATGTCTCTTTGAACTTCAACAATCTTCCATCCTACATTCCTATCATAACAACCATGTTGTTGGAATCCTTCCTTATTTCAACTTTTCCATCGAAGATATGAATAGATTGACCTTGTTTTCGAATGTGAAAAAGAAATAGAAATTTTCTTCGCAGCTTAGGAAGATAGAGCACATCATATAGAAGAAATTTCGGGAGTCCGGGCAATTTAAGCCTAATGGTGCCAATTCCCAAAGGTTTGATACTTGATTTATCTACAAAGTAGACCATACCATCTACATTATCATTGATATCTTCAAAGGAATATCTTCAGAAGGTCATGTGGCATGTTTCACCTGTGTCAAACAACCATGAATCTCTCCAAGAATAAAATGAAGTGTTAAGAAAATCTTCAGTTAGTCCAATATTGCAATGGAAAACACTATAATGAGTAGATTTAGGTGTTTTACCTTCTGTAAGATATGATGTTTTACCTTTCTCTTCTTTCTGATTTTTATTTTCTTTGATCTTATCCCATGGGATTCTTCATTTTTTTGCTTCATGTGGCTCATTCTTTCCACAATGATCACAATAAAGATTAGATCTCTCACCATGGTTGTGCCTACACCCTAGTTTCTAAAATTCTTTTTTCCACATCCTCTTTTACTGCCTTCTCCTCTAGAACTTCAGGACATTTCAACACACCACCCATTCTTACCATTCAATGCATGAATATCATCTCAACGATCACCAAAATCAATGAAGGAATGTCTTGGGGGATTTCATGCAAACCAAACACTGCGAAGAACCACAAACACACAAAATTCATCCTCTAACTCAGGCTCAGCTATCCGAGGATCAAAATTTACATCATACACATGAGACATGACTTCTCAAATTTTAAATCACTGAATATATGTTGTTCTTCAGAGTAGAATATATATTCTAAGAAAGAATAAGTTAAATCAAAATTGAAATAAGATTTATGAGACGATTACTACAACATCTCTTAGGCATGAATATTTGTACTTAATAAATTCCTATATGTTGTGCAAAGAAACTGGCTTTTTCCATGGACAATACCCACCTTATTCCTTAAAGAAAATTACTCCACAGCTAAGGAGGTATTACAAACCAGTCACCTTCTTTCTCACAGGTTGCTTCTCAACACTACCTTCTTTCTCAACACTATGTTTCTCAATACGTGTTTAAAAATAGTTCTATATTGAGAGATATGAAGGGAAAAGGGAGTGATTGGTACAACATTAGCTACTCCTCCTTTTCTTTAGGGGGTTTTTCAATGACGGAGTGCATGTCGTGTGAGCATGTTATGGAGTAGCATCTGACACAAATTCAAGAAGTGTCTGTGTAGTGGGTGCAGGACTCATCATTGTGCATTGTAAACCTAGACTTCACCATCCCCTTCTAGAGAATCATATTCATCATGAAATTTATGAGACAGTCGCTTGAGCTAATGAGGAGGAATGGTCAGTAGGTTATTATGGTTCTAAAATATATTATAGGGATTTTACGTACTATTCATAAGAATTAGCTAGAGGAATTTGAAGGAATGTGAGGTTTTTTGTGTGTAGGTGGGTGGTTCCCATAGAATGATATCCTTGTCATTTTCATGTACCTTTTAGGAAAGATCATACATAATTCAACATATCGAATTATCTTCTTGCAAGGTGATGGTTCTTTTTGCCCCTTTCTCTCACTTTATTGTTTTGTTTCATTTTATCCTATGTTTTGGAGATTATGCTCAGAGAACCATGAAAAGTGAATTAAAGTGGGAAAACAAGGGATAATGAATGGATAATACTCATCGAAGGGTTTCTCATATAGTGTGAAAAGAGAGAGAGACTCATGCAAGCGAAAGAGGGAATCAAATATGGAGAGAAAGGTTTCCTCCACACTTGCAAATGAAAGAGATGAGGATGTATATGGAAGACTAACACATGAAATGATGAGGAAGGAATATTAATGCTCATGGAATGAGAGACAAACCTCATGGAATTTGCGAGGAATTTCTACATGCGGGAGAAGAGAATCATCGAGTTAAACTTACTTTGATACCACTGTCAAGCCATGCATGGGTAGAGAATGAGTAACTCCACACTTGAATTCTTTGCATTAATCCAAGACATTCATAAATACATGTTGGGATGACCTTTGGTTTAATATTCCAAGAGGTCCTAATGACCCTTCCTATTCACCTATGACTCTTCATATTTCTCCTAAATTATATTTACAGTACTATTTACAAAATAATGTAATTATGAGGTTTAGGTATCCAACACAAACACTCATAGAATTGATTGATCAGGATTCAATATGGTGAACCTATTATCGATCATAAGGAATTATACCACTAAGTATTGCAAGTTCCAAGGTAATAGTTGGTTTCTATATCCCTTTCCTAGATAATGTGTTGGCATCTATAGGAAGAGATCCATTGAAGGAGGGACTTAATGTATCCCCCATCGATCGACATGAAACAATCACCAAGAGATGTTGTAAAGAGATAGAATCACCAAGTACAATTGACACAAGGATGGTTGACATGAAAGGTCAAATAGACTATAGAATGGTTGACTTGGGCTTCACTTCCCTTGAACATATGGAACAACATATTGATGACTTGGTAGCACTAACTCAAGAGAACCAATGATATAGTGAAACAACGCAAGAGGCATTGAAGCACTCTCCATAGTGACTGGAAGAGTAACCAACCATAGGAGTATATGAACCATAATCATGATATGGATACTAGGAAATATACAACCCTACTGTAAGTGTTGGCGTTTAGTGGGAAGAACCAAGGTTCAACATGAATTTACCAACAAAACCATCAAATACTGGCCCTTTCAGCATTACTTGCAAGAAGGTGAAGCCTCACTTGAGGTATCTATGGGAACTGTAGGAACCATATTTTCATAGTGATGAAGGGATGGGAGGTAGTCCTTATAACCATTCCACTTAGTATTTGTTCAGGATTCCTTATATCATGTGTGTAGAAACATACTCACATATCATATGTGTGCAATAAACAGAACATCAAAAAAATCATAACACATAGACACCATGATTAATGTGGTTCACCCAAGATGGGCTACGTCCACAATGACCAACTTCTTATTATATTATTAAAAACATCCATTATAAAATATGTGCACTGCACTCACATACAAAATTTACTTACCATTCTCCTATTCTCCTTACTCACTATCTATCTCAATATCCATCTATCTCTTCATCACTCCATCACTTTGTCACTTTGTCACTCTGTCACCCCCTCTCTATCCCTAAGCCCTTACATATTTATATAATTACAGTCCGTCTTATCCCATATCTATGGACCCAAAATTCCTAATGAATTCCAATGGTCTTCCTTCTTTTGTGTGCACTGAGTACAACTACCTTTCCTTATTTTGCATGCATTGATCCCTGGATGACCTATCATGCAGTTTTCTCCTTCACAATTCTCAAAACTAGTCCCCAAAATCCTGTCCCAACAGGCCCCCAACACTCACATATGGCTTGTATTGAGCCACTTAGTCCTTCCACTGCGCTCCCTTCCATGTCGCAATGAACTTATGAAAATTTGCCTTCACGGTTTTGAACTTCTCATTTTCCTATGCTTCTTTCACCAAAATCCCCTCTACTATCTACGTGGTAATGGGGGTCTTCAGTTTCTTTGTGTTTTCTTTCACTACTTTCTTTACTATTCCATGTGCAGCCACAAGTTTTTCTATCATCCGAAATACTTCCTCCTGCAGTGGCTCAAGATTCTACGTGAGAGTCTGTTGTTCAACTCTTATCTAGTTTATCTCACGGTCTAGCTGCCTATTCTCAACTATTGTAGCCATTTGTTTTGTTGTTTTCAAAGTGCTCATTGTTTCTTTGCACTTCTTCTCCTTCCCTTGTGCATTCAATAACATCTGTTTTATTTCTTGTCACTCTACATCCTCCATCAATTGAGTCCACACTTGTGTACTATCTTCATATAATTTTGCACATTCCTCATCCAAACTCCTAATATTCTCCACGGTCATCATGGTTTTCTTCTCCAGTTTCTCCCTTTATTATGGTGGGGTACTCAACATTGTCCAAGATTCCAAATCGAATATCTTTGCATAGGATCCCTGAATGGATTCACTTATCTTTATCACTTGATCTTTAAAGGGAGTATCTACTTTCATTTGTACCTCTGGGATGTTTTTGTATACTTCATGTTGCAACCTTGTTGTTATCTACGTAACCTCATTCTGTTCTAGCATGAGTTTGCTATACTCTATGTGTAGTGCATCATTATATGCATTCACTTTAAACAACTCCATAGAATTCAATTCTACACGCAACTGGATCTCTTGTGTGACACTTGTCTGCAATCTATGTAGCACATTCACCGGTAACTATGACAACATGTTACACACTGAAATTTCACACCACCTTCTCGTACTTAAGTGTCATAAGTTCTATATGCACCTCACTAAGTGTCTCATGCATTGTATCAAATGTAATATGAACCTTACTAAGTGTCACATGCACTTTATTAAGTGTTACAAATTTGACACCATGGAAGAACATTTGTCATAATCCCTAGTCATTGTGGAGGAGAAATACCCATCATGAGAAGGTCAAAAGATGCTTTTTACCTTTATATTTTGACCATTTCTAAAGGTCAACACTCCCTTACCCATTTATACCGACATTTAAACTCTTATCAATGCTCCCCTGCCCATGTAGAGGGAGCATTGAATATTCTTTGTGCTCAATATTGGGGGAGCATTGAAGTTGTTAGGGAAGTTACAACTAGCCCTCCATTTTCTAAGGGTTAGATATGAGATGTTCTTAAGTGGTTTTGGTCGAGGATTTGATTCATAATTCAAGTCACCCATATTCCCTACATTTTGGGTAACCAAATCCTAACCTAAGGAGATAAAATCTCAATTATTCCCTAAATTGGCTATAGTTGTTGAACCTCCCAAATACTATATAATGAGTGCATTCCAAGGTGAAAGGGGGAGAAAGGATTTCAGAGCATCAAACCTTTGATATTGTGAGGAGAATTCATCAAAGCATCATCATTCTGATCTTGATACATCTAGGCAAGGGATGGACTCGAGATCTTGGAGGAGTTGCTACAACGTCAACGTTGGTTTCTAAGTACTTCACCATATTTCTTCGTTAATATAACTTTTCCTATTTCCTTCATATTGTTATTTTTACACGTTTATATATAGATAGATATTCTCTTGTCTAATGATATATTGTAGGAGTAGAAGGTGTTTTTATGTTCCTTGCAAACTTTCTTCATCGTAACAAAAGATTTGATAACAAGACCAAAGATTAAAGATCAATGAGGACAACTATTGAAAAGGAGTAATTCACACTTATTTCGTCTATCTTCTCTGCCTATAGACATAAAGAATATATACAAAGGAATGTTAGTGCCCATTTGTTTGTTTTTATGTCTTGGACAATAGGGGTCTAGATATCCAAGGGAGATTTCACCTATTCGCAGGGGAAATATTCTATAACAGAAAATTGGCAACTCCACTGGGGATCGATTGTTCCTAGGTTTCTATCCCTTTGAATCTTAGTTTTCCTTTGATATTTATGATGTTGATGCTTGTTATTTGAACTCTTCCTCCTTTATTTTGAATCAAGGAAATTTTTGGTGTTTTTTCAACCACTTCCATGCATCAAAGCTCCTCCACAGTGACCCACAGAGCGTTGAAAACCCTTATCAATGCTCATTTTAATGTCCCGGGGAGCATTGACCCTTGTCTTTCAGCTCATTTTTCCTCTGTTTTTCATATTTTTCACTCAAATATTTGTATTAGAGTCCTATGAACTTGGTTACGAATTTGTTTGATTGAGATAATTGTGATTACCAACTTTTCTTTCCTCTTTTGATATTGCAAGTACTTCAAAATTATGGAATGAGCATGACTTCCTTGGTCTAACCTGGTCCTTTGGTCAAGGTCTGTAGAATTTCTTACCAATGGTTTGATAGTCATCATAAAGGTTTTAAAACTTTTTTTATCTTGATTTCAAAACTTATTTTGAAGTTTTCTTCATTGATCTGGAGTTTCAACTTGGCATTTTGATTCTTGTTACTCATTTTTCTAGGTTTTCAAACAGTGATTTCCTTTCTCTTTTACAATTTTGAGTCCTTGATTGAACAATTTTTCTCACACTTGGATTCTTTCGGTTCACATAAAAATTTGGATGCATTCTTGTTTGTATTCTTTTTCTCTTCAAGCTCCTTTTCATTGGCATTGATTTATTTCATTCTAATTGAAAGTTAGCAAGCATAAAAGTTTTGGATTTGAAGAGATTTCATTGCATATACAATCAAACAAAGAGAAATTTTCACATTCTTAGAAGTTTTGTTTTGGTACATGTTTTGAAAGAGCTAGTCTTGTATTTTATTTAGGATTTCAAAAACATTTATTCAATAGTTTGGCATCATTCTTCTCTTTATTTAAGAGGAAAATTGAAAATTTGCATGATATTGAGTGCTTGTTTATATTAAGAATAAAAGAACTATTCTCCTCATAGAGAGAATTCATCGAAAAGAAATCTTTGCGTTTCATTCTTTTTGCATTCTATTGGAGTCGAGTCTCACAAATAATTAGTTTCATATCCATGGACCTTTGTGAGTAACGAAAGCCATTAAAATCAACCAATGCACTAATAAATAAGTTAGCCATTTTTTGGTTTATAGTACACCAACAGTAGAATAGGGTTAGAGTCTTTGGACTAGGAAAAGTGAGTAAATTGTCCAAGATTACTAAATAAGACTGTAGAATACTAAAGAGTCAAAAAATCCAGCTGTCGTATAGGCATAGCCGAGAACCCCCTATAACACAGGGTCTAAAAACAAGGTCACATGTGGAAGAGGATCAGATATTACCCCTCCAAAGCTTGACCAATCATACTGGAAAGAGCGTATATTGGGGGGTTTTCATGAGTGTTACTAGTTCATTTGTTCTTGGTGCATCATGAATCTTGAATCTGTTCGAGGTCCTCAGGAGTTTTACTGGTCCACTCATATTCATTCCTCTAGAAGAAATTCAGAATTTGTTATCCTGCCCATACGTTCAGTACCAACTGTCGAATGTACCCCCCTAGAGGCCGATTGTGAGTTGGTAACCTTAGTGGCCTTTCCTAGGTATCTACAGAGGTGACTATGGGGGGATTCCCAAGGTACTTGGGGAAGACATAGAATCACAATTTTAATACCCTTGGAGGGTGACCCTGTGAAATGAGGGTTGATTGCACTGAGAATGGTTGTTATGTGGAGGTTGGGGTAACTACTTCTCATACCTTTTCTGACAGTTTCACATCCTATCTTCGAAAGATTCTTTTACATACTATTTGTTTGGTTGATTACTTGTATATATTTTTTATCGTTATTTTCTTTCAGAGTTCGTAATTGGCCTTAAGGATTGTTATTTTACTCTCACCATGTTCGATCAAGGGCTTCAAAGATGTTGCAGAATACAAGGTTTGGATCCTGAAGTTCAGGAACCTCAATACGACTCTTCAAAAAAAGGAATGGTCGAAGAAAAAACTTTTGAAACCATGAGTGTGTCTCTTGGAAGTGGCCAACATGCAGAAGAACCAGTCACAACCTTCGTATAAGGTGTTGCACCTTACACAAATCCCCCTTTAACTGATCTTATTTTCCCACTACTATTTGACCAATTGTCCACGATATTTCTTGATGCTTATTATTCTTATCGTTCAACCAATAGTTTATCTTCTGATTATACAGATGGAATAGGCATTCCTCCAATGGAACCAGATTTAGCGCAGTGGAACATATCACTATTTTTAGTGTTGTTGGAATTATTGATTATGTGTTGTCATTGATGGCAACATGAGTCAAACATGTACAATAATCATAGGAAAAGTAAGATCACCTTTGGGTAGAGGAAGATTACCTTGAGGCAGAAGCAATTTTTGATTGTTTATCATGATAGGATCACCAGTGATCCTATGTTCATAAAGATCAGGAGAGATAGTGGGGATATTCTACAAAGAATACACACACTGAATCAGAGCATGCAATAAGTATTTGGAAAGGATGAAGAAAATATCAGAAGGGAGAGCGCATTGTAGAATTTATATTGGAATTGAAATCCCCACAGTAAAAATCCAAAAGAATCAAGGAAGAATAGTTTGTGTTGATATAGTTCTCGGGAAAATCTTGGACTGTCAGATCACACAGAAGTCAGAGCCTAAACAATAGAATCCCTTGTGAAGGATCGTTGAAATATAATCATCCATTCAAACTTCGGTAGTAATCACAACCATCATATCGGTTAGAACCATTGATCAAAGCCAAGTGGAAGGATAGCGTAAGTTTTGGTACATCAATACTTCACCACTTCGACGAACATTAGATATAAGGCAGAGGCACGAACTCCTAAAGTCACAAAGTCATGATATCCTGCTAGTCGTTAGATCAAGGAGGGACTTCAGATGAATTCTCGACCATCTGATTGAGTTTAGTGGAAGGACAGTGTAAGCCACAATATCTTGGAGTCTCGGATTAAATGAACTCATGCATAATGTTGATCTAAGATCTCCTCGGAAGAAATACGAGTTGTTGGATAAGGTGGCCAACTTTAGCGCTGACCACTATGAAAAAAAGAAGTATAAAATAGGTAATTTTACCTGAAGGCCGAAGCCCCGAAGTCACGAAATCTCATCGACCATCAGATCAAAAAATCCTGTCAATCGTTGATCAGGAGTGAAAACTTTCAAAGCGTGCTAAGAAATATAGTGGACAACTCCGTCCTTGACCTACTCTTGCAATAAATAGCTCAAATGAACCAAGAACTCCCGAACCCCAGAGCTCTATAATAAACAAAGTTCGTCAGCTCAAGATAGTTGAATATCTATAGTGGTAGATATATATTCAACACTTCGACGATGATCAAAGGTTGATATAAAAGTGAAAAACCCCCAAAACCATGAAGTGCAAAGCCATGATCCATGAGGGAGACATGTGGCATAAGACAAAGATGACACATGGCCCAATCATATGGTGACAAGTGTCAAGGTCGATGTGGCACATAAGGACTATGAAAGTCATGAATCAGGGTAACACGTGGAACACATACTATGGGTCCACATCAACCTAGGTGATGTCAACATAGCATGTCACTCCGGGACTACAACCTTCAGGGATATCCAACTTCTCTTCCCTGCAAAATTACCCGAAGCTCTGAAGGCCGAATTCGTGAACTAACATTGGTCATTGATCTAATATCCTTTAGGATATCTCATGACCGTTAGATCAAGTGCAGTGGAAATATAGAGTAAGAATGAATCACAAAGTAATGATAACCATTGATGTACTTTGGGAGCATTCTTGACCAATGATAAAGAACAGTGGAAGAATATTGTAAGCATGATATGTTAACTGACAACAAGCGATCACTATCATTTTATGACTTATTTGGTAGGTAAACCTCCAGAGGAATTGAACTACTTAAGAGTTCTAGTAACCCAGAGTCCCCGAGTGCCAAATCTCTGAAACAATATATGATCGTCCATTAAGAAGGAATATCCATGGTCGAGATCCAAAAGCGCAAAAGTAACATGCATGAATATTAACTTGGTGGAGGCAGCACACAATGATTTGGATCATTGAAGTTTATGGACACACATCAACTCAAGATTAAAGTGCATAGTGGCCAAAGTGTTAAAGCTCCACTATGTTGAAAGATCACAGACCAAAGATCTCAACTATTGATTAAGTTGTGATCATCGATTTTTTTTTAAGCCTCTGGGTAATCCAGGATTGTTCATTCAATGGAAGATTAAAATCAACCGTCCAATATACTAGTGAATAGAGTATACATAATTCGACGAAATTTACTCTGGAAGGATACAAGGTTTGAAAAGTCCAATAATCTCAAATACCTGGAGAGCCGAAGATTCTTTTGGCCTAATTCTAACAGTCCTAGCCCTTGGTCATGTGAAGGTTCTTAAAGCAACTTGAGGGCCAAGTTCAATAACTACACGGAAAAAATGAGTTAAGCCCTTGGTTCTTAGTTGAAGGTCATATGAAAAATATGTCAATAGAGAGTACTCATATGTACTTCAACGAAGTTTACTTCAGGAAGTATTACTCTGATAAAATGAAATAAGGTCGAAGTCTGGAGGACTTGGCTCCAACATTGGTCTTGTGATAGAGGAATAAGGGTGAACGAAGAGGCGCAATGAACAATTCTTAAAATGGATAATCCCATGGTTTTGAACCCATGGTCATTTGAACATTGGGTTGAAGGAAGCGCCTCATACAGATTTCATTTATGTAAACAGCTTAAGGTATGTAGAGTAATTCAACAGAGAATTAACACCATAAAAATACAAGAGAATCGGTAAAATCTCAAATATGATATGTTGGCGAACTGATGACACATCAGAAGCATGAGAATGATATAATGAGTCGATCCATATATGTGATCAACTCATGAGGACAAAATTCAATCAAGATTAGTTATTTAAATGAAGAGGTGCAATGGTTCATGTCAAAAAGACACATTGGTTCAATCCCATACCATTTGAAATACTATATAAACCAGAAGTGGTGGTGAATCTAAGGGTGTCTTGGTGGATTATATATATATATAATTAATGGATTGAATGGAAGTTCATTTTATCAGGTTGGTGCATGTTTACAAGTTGAGTCTTTTTATGAGGATTGGATTCCTCATTTCTCAGTTGGATTTGAGAACTACAAGTTGGGTCTTGTATCGGAGAGTTGGATCTCTCATATTCAGTTGAAGTTGAAGATAATAAAGGATTGATATTATTTGTATTCATTCAAGTTAAATAAATAAAAGAATGATATTTTATCTAATTCATATATTTTTTTTTATACATGTTTATGAATAATTAATTGAACTCCATATATATTATTCAGTTAATTTAGTTAATCTATGAAAGTGTGAAAAGTATCCAAAATTTCCAGACACTGATTCACCCCCACTCTTAGTGTCAGTGTGTGTTTTCAACAAGTGCTTCTTCTTTACCTAGAACATTTATGACCCAAGTTACTTTAACACAACCACTTGTGAGTACATCTCTCTCTGCACATGGGTCGGGTAATATTCTTGCTTCATTAATCCCACATATGCACAAACCAATTTTTTTACTTGGTCTTCCCATTAGTCAGATGGAAACCGGTCAAATTGTTCATACAACCAAAATTAAACAAGTTAGTCAACCTACATCTCCAACTTTACAAATGGGGAGTTCTTCTATACCCTTCACTGGAGGTCAATCTTCAGCTTGAGGGAAACCTTTTGTTGGGAGCAAACCCTCAATTATGAGGTAAACTCCTATCTAGGGGGAGCAAGAACAAACCTAGAGGAAAGATTCTCATGCAGGTCCTTCCATTCCCACTAATGTTGGCTTGTATCCTAGACAACCATATCCAGGAGTTGCAAATCCTTTATTGGATCAATCTAATCCGACGAGCATTCCTCAGGGAGGAACTTTTCCCAATCAATCCATGAACCCCATGATTCGAACACAAAATCCCCCTAAAACATAGTATATGGGAGGTCCATCATGCCAACAAAAATACATATGGGGACCATCAGGTCAACCGTAGTACATGAGGGGACCATCAGGCCAACAACAGTACATGGGAGGACCATTCGATTAGCCACAATACATGGGAGGACCATATGGTTTTTACATCACATCACAACCTGTATATGGTCCTATTGGTGTTCCTATGTCACATGGTTACTACCAGTATCCATAGGTTAACCGACAACTTCCATTCTTGGCTACATTAGATCTACCTGATCCGTCACATTTGACCAATGATCCCATATTACATGCCTCATTTTGGCCTCCAATCCCTACCAAACTACCTTCCAATATCCCAAAATTTGATGGGAGACCTGGAGAAGACCCTAATAACCACGCAATGACCTTCCATATTTGGTGTTCTTCTAACTCTTTGATGGATTATTCTATTCATTATGACTTTTCCAGTGAACCCTCACATGAGTGGCATTGAAATGGTATATTGAACTGCCACAACATTCCTTTAGCAACTTCAACTCTTAGTTATGGATTTTTTCACACATTTCCAATTGTCGATTCGGCATGAAACTGGTACAGAGAATTTAACTTCTCTTAATAAATCCATATCCACTCACATATCTAATCATATCCATGAATGTAGGTGGAAACCACGATTTATTAAAGTCGCTACTCTATACCAACTCTTGGAAGATCGGTTTACCAATTCACTTTTTCCACCCATCGCTAGAGATGTCACCATCGGAGGCATTGTCACTGATGAGAAAGACATCAATCATGATAAATATTTAGACTTAGTATATTCCCAGTATAGCACACTTTGCGATATGATCCCTTGTTCTCCTTTTCCATCGAATGATCCAATAAGACCTACTCCGAAATCCCATGTCGATGGTGTGGTGGGTTCTATTCACAACACCAAAACAAGGGTAATCCATGAAATATTCCACTTCATCTCAGCAACCTGTAGGTAATAAGAAAAACAAGGGTAATCCATGAAATATTCTAACCAACAGGAAAGTCCAAAAATTGTTGATACCCAATTGAAAAGGAAATCTAAGCTTCCCTACATGATTTGTACAGAGGATTACTACACAAAAGACTTCCCTCATCATGAGGAAGTCATTAAATTAATGAAGGGTACCTCCCAACCCGCAATGTTAACTACCCCTTTCCCAACTTAGCTGCAACAAATGGTTGCACAAAATCCTGTCCCTAGGGGGAAAAGAAGGTCATTCCCACCATGTGGATGCTTCCTCGAGAATCACTCATGTTTTTATATGTAAGGAGACAGTTAGTCTAATGACCAGAGATAAGACTTATGACACTCCTCTAGAAAATCATGGCAATGGAGCTGCTACCAATAATCCCTCCATTTCCACTCCTCCTCCATCTTTCGCCTCCCTTCATATCGAGAGGAATATTACTGAATCAGTGTTGTGTCCGCCCAAGGGCACAATTTGAAAATCAGTATTTAATCCAAGTGCCCACGTTGCTCAAAACTACAATATTGTTGAAGATTTGGCACAAGCACCTTGTTCTATGTCGATGCTTGAAGTTATACAAAACTGTCCAAATCAATGTAGAACCTTGTTGTCATCCATTGGAGTTATGGATCCAGAGGCGTCAAATGAGATTGTGTTTAATATGGACTATTTTAAACTGAGGCTCTCCCTCCACGTCGCATTCCAAAATCTATGGTTCATGGTAAGAACATCCATCGCACTTTTTTGGATGAAGGATATTTCACTTGTGTCATGTCTTTGTCCTGCTAGAGAGCCATTGGTTCTCCTGAACTTCACAAGTCTCCTACCACCCTTAAAGTGTTTNTCCAAGATTCCAAATCGAATATCTTTGCATAGGATCCCTGAATGGATTCACTTATCTTTATCACTTGATCTTTAAAGGGAGTATCTACTTTCATTTGTACCTCTGGGATGTTTTTGTATACTTCATGTTGCAACCTTGTTGTTATCTACGTAACCTCATTCTGTTCTAGCATGAGTTTGCTATACTCTATGTGTAGTGCATCATTATATGCATTCACTTTAAACAACTCCATAGAATTCAATTCTACACGCAACTGGATCTCTTGTGTGACACTTGTCTGCAATCTATGTAGCACATTCACCGGTAACTATGACAACATGTTACACACTGAAATTTCACACCACCTTCTCGTACTTAAGTGTCATAAGTTCTATATGCACCTCACTAAGTGTCTCATGCATTGTATCAAATGTAATATGAACCTTACTAAGTGTCACATGCACTTTATTAAGTGTTACAAATTTGACACCATGGAAGAACATTTGTCATAATCCCTAGTCATTGTGGAGGAGAAATACCCATCATGAGAAGGTCAAAAGATGCTTTTTACCTTTATATTTTGACCATTTCTAAAGGTCAACACTCCCTTACCCATTTATACCGACATTTAAACTCTTATCAATGCTCCCCTGCCCATGTAGAGGGAGCATTGAATATTCTTTGTGCTCAATATTGGGGGAGCATTGAAGTTGTTAGGGAAGTTACAACTAGCCCTCCATTTTCTAAGGGTTAGATATGAGATGTTCTTAAGTGGTTTTGGTCGAGGATTTGATTCATAATTCAAGTCACCCATATTCCCTACATTTTGGGTAACCAAATCCTAACCTAAGGAGATAAAATCTCAATTATTCCCTAAATTGGCTATAGTTGTTGAACCTCCCAAATACTATATAATGAGTGCATTCCAAGGTGAAAGGGGGAGAAAGGATTTCAGAGCATCAAACCTTTGATATTGTGAGGAGAATTCATCAAAGCATCATCATTCTGATCTTGATACATCTAGGCAAGGGATGGACTCGAGATCTTGGAGGAGTTGCTACAACGTCAACGTTGGTTTCTAAGTACTTCACCATATTTCTTCGTTAATATAACTTTTCCTATTTCCTTCATATTGTTATTTTTACACGTTTATATATAGATAGATATTCTCTTGTCTAATGATATATTGTAGGAGTAGAAGGTGTTTTTATGTTCCTTGCAAACTTTCTTCATCGTAACAAAAGATTTGATAACAAGACCAAAGATTAAAGATCAATGAGGACAACTATTGAAAAGGAGTAATTCACACTTATTTCGTCTATCTTCTCTGCCTATAGACATAAAGAATATATACAAAGGAATGTTAGTGCCCATTTGTTTGTTTTTATGTCTTGGACAATAGGGGTCTAGATATCCAAGGGAGATTTCACCTATTCGCAGGGGAAATATTCTATAACAGAAAATTGGCAACTCCACTGGGGATCGATTGTTCCTAGGTTTCTATCCCTTTGAATCTTAGTTTTCCTTTGATATTTATGATGTTGATGCTTGTTATTTGAACTCTTCCTCCTTTATTTTGAATCAAGGAAATTTTTGGTGTTTTTTCAACCACTTCCATGCATCAAAGCTCCTCCACAGTGACCCACAGAGCGTTGAAAACCCTTATCAATGCTCATTTTAATGTCCCGGGGAGCATTGACCCTTGTCTTTCAGCTCATTTTTCCTCTGTTTTTCATATTTTTCACTCAAATATTTGTATTAGAGTCCTATGAACTTGGTTACGAATTTGTTTGATTGAGATAATTGTGATTACCAACTTTTCTTTCCTCTTTTGATATTGCAAGTACTTCAAAATTATGGAATGAGCATGACTTCCTTGGTCTAACCTGGTCCTTTGGTCAAGGTCTGTAGAATTTCTTACCAATGGTTTGATAGTCATCATAAAGGTTTTAAAACTTTTTTTATCTTGATTTCAAAACTTATTTTGAAGTTTTCTTCATTGATCTGGAGTTTCAACTTGGCATTTTGATTCTTGTTACTCATTTTTCTAGGTTTTCAAACAGTGATTTCCTTTCTCTTTTACAATTTTGAGTCCTTGATTGAACAATTTTTCTCACACTTGGATTCTTTCGGTTCACATAAAAATTTGGATGCATTCTTGTTTGTATTCTTTTTCTCTTCAAGCTCCTTTTCATTGGCATTGATTTATTTCATTCTAATTGAAAGTTAGCAAGCATAAAAGTTTTGGATTTGAAGAGATTTCATTGCATATACAATCAAACAAAGAGAAATTTTCACATTCTTAGAAGTTTTGTTTTGGTACATGTTTTGAAAGAGCTAGTCTTGTATTTTATTTAGGATTTCAAAAACATTTATTCAATAGTTTGGCATCATTCTTCTCTTTATTTAAGAGGAAAATTGAAAATTTGCATGATATTGAGTGCTTGTTTATATTAAGAATAAAAGAACTATTCTCCTCATAGAGAGAATTCATCGAAAAGAAATCTTTGCGTTTCATTCTTTTTGCATTCTATTGGAGTCGAGTCTCACAAATAATTAGTTTCATATCCATGGACCTTTGTGAGTAACGAAAGCCATTAAAATCAACCAATGCACTAATAAATAAGTTAGCCATTTTTTGGTTTATAGTACACCAACAGTAGAATAGGGTTAGAGTCTTTGGACTAGGAAAAGTGAGTAAATTGTCCAAGATTACTAAATAAGACTGTAGAATACTAAAGAGTCAAAAAATCCAGCTGTCGTATAGGCATAGCCGAGAACCCCCTATAACACAGGGTCTAAAAACAAGGTCACATGTGGAAGAGGATCAGATATTACCCCTCCAAAGCTTGACCAATCATACTGGAAAGAGCGTATATTGGGGGGTTTTCATGAGTGTTACTAGTTCATTTGTTCTTGGTGCATCATGAATCTTGAATCTGTTCGAGGTCCTCAGGAGTTTTACTGGTCCACTCATATTCATTCCTCTAGAAGAAATTCAGAATTTGTTATCCTGCCCATACGTTCAGTACCAACTGTCGAATGTACCCCCCTAGAGGCCGATTGTGAGTTGGTAACCTTAGTGGCCTTTCCTAGGTATCTACAGAGGTGACTATGGGGGGATTCCCAAGGTACTTGGGGAAGACATAGAATCACAATTTTAATACCCTTGGAGGGTGACCCTGTGAAATGAGGGTTGATTGCACTGAGAATGGTTGTTATGTGGAGGTTGGGGTAACTACTTCTCATACCTTTTCTGACAGTTTCACATCCTATCTTCGAAAGATTCTTTTACATACTATTTGTTTGGTTGATTACTTGTATATATTTTTTATCGTTATTTTCTTTCAGAGTTCGTAATTGGCCTTAAGGATTGTTATTTTACTCTCACCATGTTCGATCAAGGGCTTCAAAGATGTTGCAGAATACAAGGTTTGGATCCTGAAGTTCAGGAACCTCAATACGACTCTTCAAAAAAAGGAATGGTCGAAGAAAAAACTTTTGAAACCATGAGTGTGTCTCTTGGAAGTGGCCAACATGCAGAAGAACCAGTCACAACCTTCGTATAAGGTGTTGCACCTTACACAAATCCCCCTTTAACTGATCTTATTTTCCCACTACTATTTGACCAATTGTCCACGATATTTCTTGATGCTTATTATTCTTATCGTTCAACCAATAGTTTATCTTCTGATTATACAGATGGAATAGGCATTCCTCCAATGGAACCAGATTTAGCGCAGTGGAACATATCACTATTTTTAGTGTTGTTGGAATTATTGATTATGTGTTGTCATTGATGGCAACATGAGTCAAACATGTACAATAATCATAGGAAAAGTAAGATCACCTTTGGGTAGAGGAAGATTACCTTGAGGCAGAAGCAATTTTTGATTGTTTATCATGATAGGATCACCAGTGATCCTATGTTCATAAAGATCAGGAGAGATAGTGGGGATATTCTACAAAGAATACACACACTGAATCAGAGCATGCAATAAGTATTTGGAAAGGATGAAGAAAATATCAGAAGGGAGAGCGCATTGTAGAATTTATATTGGAATTGAAATCCCCACAGTAAAAATCCAAAAGAATCAAGGAAGAATAGTTTGTGTTGATATAGTTCTCGGGAAAATCTTGGACTGTCAGATCACACAGAAGTCAGAGCCTAAACAATAGAATCCCTTGTGAAGGATCGTTGAAATATAATCATCCATTCAAACTTCGGTAGTAATCACAACCATCATATCGGTTAGAACCATTGATCAAAGCCAAGTGGAAGGATAGCGTAAGTTTTGGTACATCAATACTTCACCACTTCGACGAACATTAGATATAAGGCAGAGGCACGAACTCCTAAAGTCACAAAGTCATGATATCCTGCTAGTCGTTAGATCAAGGAGGGACTTCAGATGAATTCTCGACCATCTGATTGAGTTTAGTGGAAGGACAGTGTAAGCCACAATATCTTGGAGTCTCGGATTAAATGAACTCATGCATAATGTTGATCTAAGATCTCCTCGGAAGAAATACGAGTTGTTGGATAAGGTGGCCAACTTTAGCGCTGACCACTATGAAAAAAAGAAGTATAAAATAGGTAATTTTACCTGAAGGCCGAAGCCCCGAAGTCACGAAATCTCATCGACCATCAGATCAAAAAATCCTGTCAATCGTTGATCAGGAGTGAAAACTTTCAAAGCGTGCTAAGAAATATAGTGGACAACTCCGTCCTTGACCTACTCTTGCAATAAATAGCTCAAATGAACCAAGAACTCCCGAACCCCAGAGCTCTATAATAAACAAAGTTCGTCAGCTCAAGATAGTTGAATATCTATAGTGGTAGATATATATTCAACACTTCGACGATGATCAAAGGTTGATATAAAAGTGAAAAACCCCCAAAACCATGAAGTGCAAAGCCATGATCCATGAGGGAGACATGTGGCATAAGACAAAGATGACACATGGCCCAATCATATGGTGACAAGTGTCAAGGTCGATGTGGCACATAAGGACTATGAAAGTCATGAATCAGGGTAACACGTGGAACACATACTATGGGTCCACATCAACCTAGGTGATGTCAACATAGCATGTCACTCCGGGACTACAACCTTCAGGGATATCCAACTTCTCTTCCCTGCAAAATTACCCGAAGCTCTGAAGGCCGAATTCGTGAACTAACATTGGTCATTGATCTAATATCCTTTAGGATATCTCATGACCGTTAGATCAAGTGCAGTGGAAATATAGAGTAAGAATGAATCACAAAGTAATGATAACCATTGATGTACTTTGGGAGCATTCTTGACCAATGATAAAGAACAGTGGAAGAATATTGTAAGCATGATATGTTAACTGACAACAAGCGATCACTATCATTTTATGACTTATTTGGTAGGTAAACCTCCAGAGGAATTGAACTACTTAAGAGTTCTAGTAACCCAGAGTCCCCGAGTGCCAAATCTCTGAAACAATATATGATCGTCCATTAAGAAGGAATATCCATGGTCGAGATCCAAAAGCGCAAAAGTAACATGCATGAATATTAACTTGGTGGAGGCAGCACACAATGATTTGGATCATTGAAGTTTATGGACACACATCAACTCAAGATTAAAGTGCATAGTGGCCAAAGTGTTAAAGCTCCACTATGTTGAAAGATCACAGACCAAAGATCTCAACTATTGATTAAGTTGTGATCATCGATTTTTTTTTAAGCCTCTGGGTAATCCAGGATTGTTCATTCAATGGAAGATTAAAATCAACCGTCCAATATACTAGTGAATAGAGTATACATAATTCGACGAAATTTACTCTGGAAGGATACAAGGTTTGAAAAGTCCAATAATCTCAAATACCTGGAGAGCCGAAGATTCTTTTGGCCTAATTCTAACAGTCCTAGCCCTTGGTCATGTGAAGGTTCTTAAAGCAACTTGAGGGCCAAGTTCAATAACTACACGGAAAAAATGAGTTAAGCCCTTGGTTCTTAGTTGAAGGTCATATGAAAAATATGTCAATAGAGAGTACTCATATGTACTTCAACGAAGTTTACTTCAGGAAGTATTACTCTGATAAAATGAAATAAGGTCGAAGTCTGGAGGACTTGGCTCCAACATTGGTCTTGTGATAGAGGAATAAGGGTGAACGAAGAGGCGCAATGAACAATTCTTAAAATGGATAATCCCATGGTTTTGAACCCATGGTCATTTGAACATTGGGTTGAAGGAAGCGCCTCATACAGATTTCATTTATGTAAACAGCTTAAGGTATGTAGAGTAATTCAACAGAGAATTAACACCATAACAATACAAGAGAATCGGTAAAATCTCAAATATGATATGTTGGCGAACTGATGACACATCAGAAGCATGAGAATGATATAATGAGTCGATCCATATATGTGATCAACTCATGAGGAAAAAATTCAATCAAGATTAGTTATTTAAATGAAGAGGTGCAATGGTTCATGTCAAAAAGACACATTGGTTCAATCCCATACCGTTTGAAATACTATATAAACCAGAAGTGGTGGTGAATATAAGGGTGTCTTGGTGGATTATATATATATATATAATTAATGGATTGAATGGAAGTTCATTTTATCAGGTTGGTGCATGTTTACAAGTTGACTCTTTTTATGAGGATTGGATTCCTCATTTCTCAGTTGGATCTGAGAACTACAAGTTGGGTCTTGTATCGGAGAGTTGGATCTCTCATATTCAGTTGAAGTTGAAGATAATAAAGGATTGATATTATTTGTATTCATTCAAGTTAAATAAATAAAAGGATGATATTTTATCTAATTCATATATTTTGTGTTATACATGTTTATGAATAATTAATTGAACTCCATATATATTATTCAGTTAATTTAGTTAATCTATGAAAGTGTGAAAAGTATCCAAAATTTTCAGACACTGATTCACCCCCACTCTTAGTGTCAGTGTGTGTTTTCAACAAGTGCTTCTTCTTTACCTAGAACATTTATGACCCAAGTTACTTTGACACAACCACTTGTGAGTACATCTCTCTCTACACATGGGTCGGGTAATATTCTTGCTTCATTAATCCCACATATGCACACACCAATTTTTTTACTTGGTCTTCCCATTAGTCAGATGGAAACCGGTCAAATTGTTCATACAACCAAAATTAAACAAGTTAGTCAACCTACATCTCCAACTTTACAAATGGGGAGTTCTTCTATACCCTTCACTGGAGGTCAATCTTCAGCTTGAGGGAAACCTTTTGTTGGGAGCAAACCCTCAATTATGAGGTAAACTCCTATCTAGGGGGAGCAAGAACAAACCTAGAGGAAAGATTCTCATGCAGGTCCTTCCATTCCCACTAATGTTGGCTTGTATCCTAGACAACCATATCCAGGAGTTGCAAATCCTTTATTGGATCAATCTAATCCGACGAGCATTCCTCAGGGAGGAACTTTTCCCAATCAATCCATGAACCCCATGATTCGAACACAAAATCCCCCTAAAACATAGTATATGGGAGGTCCATCATGCCAACAAAAATACATATGGGGACCATCAGGTCAACCGTAGTACATGAGGGGACCATCAGGCCAACAACAGTACATGGGAGGACCATTCGATTAGCCACAATACATGGGAGGACCATATGGTTTTTACATCACATCACAACCTGTATATGGTCCTATTGGTGTTCCTATGTCACATGGTTACTACCAGTATCCATAGGTTAACCGACAACTTCCATTCTTGGCTACATTAGATCTACCTGATCCGTCACATTTGACCAATGATCCCATATTACATGCCTCATTTTGGCCTCCAATCCCTACCAAACTACCTTCCAATATCCCAAAATTTGATGGGAGACCTGGAGAAGACCCTAATAACCACGCAATGACCTTCCATATTTGGTGTTCTTCTAACTCTTTGATGGATTATTCTATTCATTATGACTTTTCCAGTGAACCCTCACATGAGTGGCATTGAAATGGTATATTGAACTGCCACAACATTCCTTTAGCAACTTCAACTCTTAGTTATGGATTTTTTCACACATTTCCAATTGTCGATTCGGCATGAAACTGGTACAGAGAATTTAACTTCTCTTAATAAATCCATATCCACTCACATATCTAATCATATCCATGAATGTAGGTGGAAACCACGATTTATTAAAGTCGCTACTCTATACCAACTCTTGGAAGATCGGTTTACCAATTCACTTTTTCCACCCATCGCTAGAGATGTCACCATCGGAGGCATTGTCACTGATGAGAAAGACATCAATCATGATAAATATTTAGACTTAGTATATTCCCAGTATAGCACACTTTGCGATATGATCCCTTGTTCTCCTTTTCCATCGAATGATCCAATAAGACCTACTCCGAAATCCCATGTCGATGGTGTGGTGGGTTCTATTCACAACACCAAAACAAGGGTAATCCATGAAATATTCCACTTCATCTCAGCAACCTGTAGGTAATAAGAAAAACAAGGGTAATCCATGAAATATTCTAACCAACAGGAAAGTCCAAAAATTGTTGATACCCAATTGAAAAGGAAATCTAAGCTTCCCTACATGATTTGTACAGAGGATTACTACACAAAAGACTTCCCTCATCATGAGGAAGTCATTAAATTAATGAAGGGTACCTCCCAACCCGCAATGTTAACTACCCCTTTCCCAACTTAGCTGCAACAAATGGTTGCACAAAATCCTGTCCCTAGGGGGAAAAGAAGGTCATTCCCACCATGTGGATGCTTCCTCGAGAATCACTCATGTTTTTATATGTAAGGAGACAGTTAGTCTAATGACCAGAGATAAGACTTATGACACTCCTCTAGAAAATCATGGCAATGGAGCTGCTACCAATAATCCCTCCATTTCCACTCCTCCTCCATCTTTCGCCTCCCTTCATATCGAGAGGAATATTACTGAATCAGTGTTGTGTCCGCCCAAGGGCACAATTTGAAAATCAGTATTTAATCCAAGTGCCCACGTTGCTCAAAACTACAATATTGTTGAAGATTTGGCACAAGCACCTTGTTCTATGTCGATGCTTGAAGTTATACAAAACTGTCCAAATCAATGTAGAACCTTGTTGTCATCCATTGGAGTTATGGATCCAGAGGCGTCAAATGAGATTGTGTTTAATATGGACTATTTTAAACTGAGGCTCTCCCTCCACGTCGCATTCCAAAATCTATGGTTCATGGTAAGAACATCCATCGCACTTTTTTGGATGAAGGATATTTCACTTGTGTCATGTCTTTGTCCTGCTAGAGAGCCATTGGTTCTCCTGAACTTCACAAGTCTCCTACCACCCTTAAAGTGTTTTATGGACATGGTTTCCAACCTTACAAAATATTGCAATATTTCACTATGGAATTAAAGGGAAAGGTCATTTCTATCGATATTGAAGTGGTTGATGCACCCCTGTATTATAATTTATTGCTTGGTCGCAGTTTTTTATATGCGATGACTGTGGTTTCTTCTTCAATTTTTTGCATTTTTCAATTTCCTCATCAAGGGAAAATTGTGACTATTGACCAACTTGATTATTTCACACAAAATCTCAATAATTTTGCAATGAATAATATCCCTTTCCTAGGACCACCCGATCTTAAGTACAAAAGTGTGGGGGTAGGTCTCCTCAAGGATTCCTCACTCATGGGAGTTTTCCCCTTACCTCCCATCGATCCCCCATATGGGTTTTCCATGTTAAATATGATTACAACTATGATGCAATGATCCTTTGAATCATTCGATCCTTGGATAGTACCTAGCCCATCTGCCACTGAAACACTAGGTGACATCAAGTCACTTAGTCTAGTAGAGACCCATATTTTACAAGATCTAGAACCTAAACCTTCCCTTCCTCTGCCTATATCAATTGATCATCTTTCTTCCTCCCTCTCTGGTGAACCTATCCCTATTAGTAACGAAGATTCTAAACGAGTGCAAAATAAGAGTCAGTAGACAAACCGAAGCTTGGGGGGCATGTCTCCAACCTCTGGACATCATACCAAAGTTAAAACAACAACTTCTTATGATGATTTCAGGAGAAAAGTACCAACCTTTGAACACCATGTTCGGAAAACATCCCGCCAATAGGTATCAATAAACGTACCAACCTATAGAAATCATGTTGGGAAGAGGCTTATTCATGGGTATTATTCCGAGCAAAGTTTATTCTCAATTTCAAGCCTGTCAAAAATGAAATTGATTTCGAGCAAAGTTTCATTCTTTGTTTCAAGATCATTAAAAAATGAAGGAGATTATGAGAATACTTCATCGTTCCTCGAGCTCATTAAACCATGAAGAGTCATATTTCGAGTGGTATTTTACCCCTATTTTCTCCTTAGAATACTAACTAGGAAAAATGTATACTCTTGTCAATCATGACTAGAAGAGTTCCCCCCTTTTATTGTTTTACACTTTTTCGGACTTAGGCGACTAAATTTACAAAAAAGAACATCCATGGAATTGTCTTTAATATCTTTTCAAACTCTCTAAACATGAAACGAACATTGATTATTCCTTATCTGGACTTGTAAAAAATACATTGAAAGACCCATATGGGATCGAACCCCTCCTTCTTCAAGTTCATTAAACATATGATGAGGGACTCATTGGAGATGAGATATATCAAGCATCTATTATCCTCCTCAAACTTGTTAAAAAACAAAGAGGTACTCGCCAATCATGGTGGGGGGGAATTGAAGGAAGTGGGTCAAGTTTTTGGAAAGCATCATGAAGTTGTTTGTTTTCTCCCATGAACATGGCACCTATTTGCTTCTCATATTACAGTTGGGTAATTTTCTTGTCTCTAAGGCATACCGATTCTATGTCATTATAATTTTTCACTCTAGTCGAATAATTATCTGATTATCGTCACATTATGTACTTGGTACTCGTCGAGTCAATGTTTCCAAATCACTTTTCATGCCTCACAATGTTCAAGGGAAGTTTCAATTCGAACCAACCACTCTATAGTATTTCCATCTTTCATCCTCATGTAAGTCCATACTCATTTAATCCATCATATTACATCACTTTTTGGTGTCTATTTTGTTTCAATGATGGGGGAAACATCATGGACCTCCTTCAACAAGTCTATTCATGTCGAATTCAACAAATTATCTGATAATTAGACTTAGAAACCAAGTATTACCTTGGAGCTTGCATGCCTCAATGGCAGGTTTCCTCACCTTGGCCAGTAGGTTCACACCATTGCCCTTTGATCGAATGATTCCATGGATGTTCAACGTCAACACATTCATTCACATTCACTGGAATGTATTAGGGTACCTTGGGATTCATTTTAATCATTGGTGATTTCCCTTGCACTTGTTAACGGTATACATTAATGATTAGTAATCAAGTGGTTTCTACCATGTTTGACATCAAGTCATCTATTCACATGGCTAGAATCATAGTATTTTAGGATCGAGATGAAGAACCTAGGTTGGGAACTCACTTTGTTATGTTCTTTACCCAGGATGCAATGGAGATCATTTGAATATGAAGAACATTCCAGTACAACCACCATATTGGAAATCTCACTGATATATATGATGTAACATAGATCCACTTTGTATTGGTCTGTGCATATTTTTTTGTCACATCGTAGCTCCACTATGTATTCTTTCGTGTCTACAATAAAACCATGTCATGGAGGTGTGGATCCCCATTGTATATTTGGTGGCCATATCCTTAGTCAATGCTTTCATGGATCCAGAGTGTATTGGTCAATGATCATGTTTTAAGTCAATTTACTCCGAGCATAGGTATGCCTGCCTCGGGAATGATACATATATATTGTTTGATTTTTTTTAAGCTTCTTCTAGGCTCTCTTACTCCAGCACCCTTGCATAAATATTTTGTAAAGTGTTTTGACCATCAATTTCTCATCTAACCTCACACTTTAGGGGGCATCTGTTACACACTAAAATGCCACGCCACCTTGTCGCACTTAAGTGTTGTATGCACCTTACTAAGTTTCACATGCACTTTATCAAGTGTTGTATGCACCTTACTAAGTGTCACATGCACTTTATTAAGTGTCACAACTTTTACATCATGGAAGAACATTTGTCATAATCCCTAGTCATTGTGGAGGAGAAATACCCATCATGAGAAGGTCAAAAAAATGCTTTTTACCTTCATTTTTTGACCATTTCTAAAGATCAACGCTCCCCTACCCATTTATAGGGACATTTAAACTCTTATCAACACTCCCCTGCCCATGTAGAGGGAGCATTGAATATGCTTTGTGCTCAATATTGGGGGAGCGTTGAAGTTGTTAGGGAAGTTACAACTAGCCCTCCATTTTCTAAGGGTTAGATCTGAGATGTTCTTAAGTGGTTTTGGTCGAGGGGTTGATTCATAAGTCAAGTCACCCATATTCCCTCCATTTTGGGTAACCAAATACTAACTTAAGGAGCTAAAATCTCAACTATTCCCTAAATTGGCTATGGTTGTTGAACCTCCCAAATACTATATAATGAGTTCATTCCAAGGTGAAAGGGGGAGAAATTATTTCAAAGTATCAAACCTTTGATATTGTGAGTATAATTCATCAAAGCATCATCATTCTGATCTTGAGACATTCAGGCAAGGACTGGACTCGAGATCTTGGAGGAGTTTCTACAACGTCAACGTTGGTTTCTAAGTACTTCACCATGTTTCTCCATTAATATAACTTTTCCTATTTCCTTCATATTGTTATTTTTACACACACACAGATATATATATATATATATATATATATATATATATATATATATATATATATATATATATATATATATTTTTTTTTTTTTAAATATATATTGTATATGTAATATGTTTTTATATATATTTTTAATATATATATATATATATATATATATATATATATATATATATATATATATATATATATATATATATATATATATATATATATATATATATATATATATATATATAT
>JZKD02S1737713.1:10255-38729 GCA_000966675.3 Picea glauca | reverse complement strand
CATTTCATGGACCCACCATTAGCTATCATGATTTGAAAATTATTGACAACACAAATATAGCAATTGGTTTCCTAGGCAATAAGACAATGAATAAAATTGTGGGTGCTACCACTGTCAACAAGAATGATGACCTTCTTTTTCTTAATGTAGCCAATGATCTTGAGCGTTTAGAGGGTCGAGAAGCTAGTGAGGGCATGCAAGGAAATAAGGGGGTCAACTTTAGGTGGGTCAGCAGGCTCTTGGGTGGCATCGGGAAGGGAGGGTTCTTCAAAAAGGGGAACTATCACATTCTCTCCAGGAACATCTTCGTAGACGGTCATAAATAGTTTTTGTTCCTTACACTTGTGCCCGAGAAAATATTTTTCATCACAATTATAGAAAATACCCTTCATTTGGTGTTCATCCATTTCATCCCTAGTTAGTTTATGGACCTTGAGGGGAGTAACAGGGGGGTTAGGATTAGAGGGTCGAGGGCGAGGAACAAAAGGGGGTTTTTTATTCTGGGAAAGAACACATTTTTGGTCCTCTTTAGCATGTTGATTAGCTTCCAACCAAGTGGGAGGGCGTGCCATGAGAACCTGGGATCAGATTTCATCCTTGAGACCACTAATAAAGAATTCACGAAAGAATGCATCTGACATGCCCTCTGTTCGAAAGGCTAAATTCTCAAAAGAAGTGATGAATTCTTCCACTGTGCCTAACTATTTCAACTTGGTCAAATGACCTAGATAGTGGGTATCAGTATCAAAGAGGGCATAGGGATCAACAACAAACTTAGTCCAGGAAATATACCCCTGACGTGAATTTTTTCGCCATTGCCAGCGTTCAGAATCTAGATAGAGGACAACATAGCGAAGTTTGGCCAACTCGTCAGTAATACCATGCAGAGAAAAATAATGCTCCATTTGAGTGACCCAACCTGTAGGCTCAGAGCCATCAAATATATTGACCTCTACTAAGGGAATATGGGGTTCACGATGAAAGGAGTTGGAGTAAAAATATGGAGACTGAGAGGAATCAGCAGCATCAGTTTGTGCCGATGAAGAAGGACCCATAGGGCAGTTCAAAAATTGATTGACAACATACTAGAGGGAATTCAATTGGGTTATGAGTTTGGCTTCCAAGTTGCCAATGCGGGAATTGGTGGAATCCATCTGAGATGTGACATTTTCAATGGTGACATGGGATTGATTGACGAAAGTTTGGAGATCTTGGTTGCAAGTGGTGGCCATTTGGAGAGGGGAAGTGCGGGTAAGGAAACAAAATGGGTTGGTGGTGCCACAAAAAAAAGACTTAGAAGTGATAGGTACCATGACGATCAATGCTTCAAGGGGAATATAATGGGATATGCAGAAAAATAGGGAAATTGGGAAGGGGTCGGGTCCACTTAAACAAAAAGGATTAAAAATGAAGGGTATGCCTGTGATCAGGGAGAAAAGGGGAATCCAATGGAATAGGTCCCAAATAAGTGTTCCTGGGGGACCACTATACTCTGACCTAAATAATACTGCAGTGACAAAATGACCAAATGATTAACAGGAAGAAATGTGTAGTAATTTCGCAACCCGAATGCAGGAGACACAGGTCTGTGGAAATAGATCTTCTTTGTTCTATTTTTGTTTCCATCCCAAGGTTTAGGGTATTCAAGGGTTCTACAGACAAGGGTTTTCCCTGTGCTATAGCTCTCTGATATACATGCGGGGTACAACAATAGTACTTGGCCCAATATATTAGGGCACCAACTAAGGAGGTTAGACCGTACCCTTATCTGTACTACCCGACTACCAAGGTACTATATAGTATCTTCCTGAGTGTTGTTCTCGATGGCACTATAGCAGTCAGGAGGTCAATCGGTTTATCTATGGAGGGCTTCATGAGATCTAGGACAATCCATATATAGGTGTTGTTTGATACGCTACCACTCGAAGGGTTACCAACAGGGGTTACAAGGGTGGCCAACATATGTGTGCTTAAGTACCACTTGTATTTACTGTGTGTATGAATCCTTGACCATGGGTTTATGCGCGTAATGATAGATCTTTGTAGCTTAAAGACATTGGAATACATCTCTACCCTGAAAAAAATTTAACCCACAATTTTCTCTCGAGGAAGCTGCTCTGATACCACTTGTAATATTCCAGATATAAAAAAATTATGCAGAAAAGAAATAAATATCTAGAAATGGTAGATGAACAACAATATAACTAGAACAACGCCACAATAATACCAAAATGATACCAGAATAACACCAGAAAGAGCACTTTGATTGTTGAGAGCAATGTTCACTTGCCTCTTCGAGGGGGTAACCTCCCACAAAGAAGAGATCTATTACAATAATATCCAAGACAAAAAATCTCATATCCTAGACTCCTATTTATACTAAATATGTCTATCAAAATAATAATCTAGAGGAATATCCATCTAGAAGAAGAAGCTTCTACTGGGTCTTCTTACATTGGACTTATTCTTCCTTATTGATAGGCCTCATTAATATTGACCTTTATTACATGGAAATCTATTATTCTACCTATGTGATGGGTTAGGTCCCTAACAAAAACCTAAGAAAGGTGCAAGATACTTGTCTTTGGTATGTTTTACAGTGGATAATTCAGTGGCAAGTTTTGAAAAAGAAACCTGACACTCAATTTATTCAATACCTAGCATTTCACTAGATGACCCAGAAAATGTCCTCTATCCTAAATCAAGACTCTTCTTGTCAACCCTCATCTATTTTGAATTGGGAAGAATAGATGATCAATGATTCTCATCCTCCCTTTTCTTATCAACTGAAGACATGACCTCCATAATGGCCTCATCTGAAGGCATATCAATATATAGGAAGTCATGCAAACTTGGAGAGTTAATATCCTAGGTGGGAAGAGTGTATTGATCATATTCCATAGTGAGATAGAGTTTCTAACCAGTGTTAGTTGATGTTGATAGAATCACTAAGGAGGAGATCGTAACCACACTAAGTGACATGCTAGCTAATGATTCAACTTATGAAGGATTAGGCACCACCCAAGAATCAAGAGACCCCTGAGTTTGAAAAGTGCCTGAAGAGTCATATAGATAGGATCCATAGGTTGAGTAGTGAGTGGTGGGGGTAGGTTAAATGTACCCATGAGTGATGAATCCTTGAACTTACCCACACCATCACTCTCATAAGTCCTCAAGAAACCACTAACGAATGGGATGTTAGTATCATTTTTCACTACTACATATTGAAATATTTAGGACGACTACTTGCGACGAAAGTAACCTTTCATCGCAAAATTGAAGACAAAGAGTTGAATTTTTAAATTTTTTTATAAATCCAACCCAAGTTCATTGCTCTTGCAATGAAACCTTTGGTTATTGTCTCAAGAGAGATGAAACCAGATCTGCATTGCAAGAGAAATGAACGTGAAGATAGTGGACTCACGTCTCTCTTGCAATGACCTTTGGCTATCATCATAAGAGTGACGATTCAATGATGACCGCTACACTATTTGACAAAGTCAACAATGACTGTTACACTATTTGACAAAGTCAACATTGACTTGGTCAATTTTCGTCGCTCTTGCGATGAAAAAAATATCTATAAATTTTTTACAAATTAGAGATGTTGCGACAATCTAATTGCTATAACAACAATGGTTCAGAAAGGGTATTTGTGTGCGAAATAATGCCACAGAATATTAGAGGTAGGAAAAAAATTAAAACGGGTGAAAAGGGTGATGGTAAATGTTATTTCCCTTGCAAAAAATGTTTCCTTACACGTCTCGTAATAATTTTAACAGCAACAACTACAAAACATTGTAGGAAATATGGGCACATTGATGGGGGATCGAATGAATATCGTCCCATGGTAATTAGCTATATATTCATTATATGTTTTTATATTGTCGATTTTATATAAAATTATATATATGTATATACATTGTTTGAATATTTGTTATAGTACATACTAATTTTGCATGATTGTTTGTAATTATAAAGTTAGAGTTTCCCTCCAGCTTTCTGCAGAATATTGCACCAAGTAGCACTAGTAGAAATGATGGTGTACAAGTTGACGAACACGATCAAGAAAATGAGGATCTCATGGAAGAAGATGATGGGACAAATCAAGTTAATGATCCCATGGAAGAAGATGATGTTACAAATCAAATGATCCAAGATTTCTTTGATCATCCAGATGAGGATGGGGACAGTGATGGTATTTATGATGAACCTCTATTAGAAAAGGAAAATAAATGACTTTATGAAGNCAAGAATCAAGAGACCCCTGAGTTTGAAAAGTGCCTGAAGAGTCATATAGATAGGATCCATAGGTTGAGTAGTGAGTGGTGGGGGTAGGGTAAATGTACCCATGACTGATGAATCCTTGAACTTACCCACACCATCACTCTCATAAGTCCTCAAGAAACCACTAACGAATGGGATGTTATTATCATTTTTCACTACTACATATTGAAATATTTGGGATGACTACTTGCGACGAAAGTAACCTTTCGTCGCAAAATTGAAGACAAAGAGTTGAATTTTTAAATTTTTTTATAAATCCAGCCCAAGTTCATTGCTCTTGCAATGAAACCTTTGGTTATTGTCTCAAGAGAGACGAAACCAGATCTGCGTTGCAAGAGAAATGAACGTGAAGATAGTGGACTCATGTCTCTCTTGCAATGACCTTTGGCTATCATCATAAGAGTGACGATTCAATGATGACCGCTACACTATTTGACAAAGTCAACAATGACTGTTACACTGTTTGACAAAGTCAACATTGACTTGGTCAATTTTCGTCGCTCTTGCGATGAAAAAAATATCTATAAATTTTTTACAAATTAGAGATGTTGCGACAATCTAATTGTTATAACAACAATGGTTCAGAAAGGGTATTTGTGTGCGAAATAATGCCGCAGAATATTAGAGGTAGGAAAAAAATTAAAACGGGTGAAAAGGGTGATGGTAAATGTTATTTCCCTTGCAAAAAATGTTTCCTTACACGTCTCGTAATAATTTTAACAGCAACAACTACAAAACATTGTAGGAAATATGGGCACATTGATGGGGGATCGAATGAATATCGTCCCATGGTAATTAGCTATATATTCATTATATGTTTTTATATTGTCGATTTTATATAAAATTATATATATGTATATACATTGTTTGAATATTTGTTATAGTACATACTAATTTTGCATGATTGTTTGTAATTATAAAGTTAGAGTTTCCCTCCAGCTTTCTGCAGAATATTGCACCAAGTAGCACTAGTAGAAATGATGGTGTACAAGTTGACGAACACGATCAAGAAAATGAGGATCTCATGGAAGAAGATGATGGGACAAATCAAGTTAATGATCCCATGGAAGAAGATGATGTTACAAATCAAATGATCCAAGATTTCTTTGATCATCCAGATGAGGATGGGGACAGTGATGGTATTTATGATGAACCTCTATTAGAAAAGGAAAATAAATGACTTTATGAAGRCTCAAGAGAAAATCTYCTCTTCKCTATATTGCTACTAGTGAACTTAAAGGTTATGAATAATTTGTCGAACACTTGTATGACACAAATCCTAAGGTATGTAATATGTTTCATCTCATATACATAAATGTTGACWTTTTTTCTATTTGTTTTTAGTGTTAATTAATGTGTAAAATAAGAATGCAATTTTTACGATTAATATTCTTTACATTAACTAGTTATTTGTTATATTGTAGATTGTTAGGTGAATTTTTKYTACCATCGTCAAATATTTTACCTCGCACATATCGATATTTGCATGCCATTATGAAATACTTTGGAATGGATTATCAAACTATAGATGCATGTCCTAATGATCATATTATATATTATGGACAACATGCTTCGAAAAAAGAATGCCCACAATGTCTTTTCAATAGATATTGAACTGATCAACTAAGAAAAAGGGCGTCTCGAAAGGTTCTTCGTCATATTCCCATAATTCCACGTTTGTAGCGATTGTTCAGGTGTGAAATCATAGCACAATTTATGGATTAGCATGCACGTAAAAGAAGTGGAGATGTTGTTCTTTGAATTCCTGACGATGGTTATGCATTTAGGGAAATTGAGGAAAAATTGGTAGATTTCAAAGATGAACCTCATAATGTTAGGCTTTTATTGGCAGCTAACGGTATTAATCCATTCGGAGAGATTAGGTCTATTTACTCAGTGTGGCCTATTTTTGTTATCAACAATAACATTCCTCCTTGGATGTCAATAAAGAGGGAGCACATAATGTTGACAATGATTGTTCCAAGTATTTGTTTACATTAATTTTTTGAATGTAACATTTTCATTTGTTTGATTTTTTGCATAGTATATTTTGTTTATTTATTTACTTATATATACATATCATGGTTATAGTAATTATGTGTAATTTCAAACAATTAGGTAAGTAGAAAGTTAAAGATATGAATATATATATATCGAGCCTCTTATCGACGAGCTACTAAAGTTATGGGTTGGAATCACTATGTATGACATTTGTAAACCAATCGGGGAGAAGAAATTTAAATTTTGTGGAATAAGTTTATGGAAAAGTCATGGAGTGAACATTTTTTTCAATTCTCTATTACTGTGTTTTCATGAATGAGTGAATGAATTCTTTATGAGTAAATGGAACTATGAATTTTAGGATAAGTTTCAATTGTTTCTCTTATGTTGGAGTGGTGCAAGGTGTGCAAACATAATGCAAGGAGTACGTTAACAGGGTTTGTTATGATTCTGAAGCTCAGAAGAGATAACATGAAACTTTTCCCTTTACAAGGAGTGCAAAGATACTGGTGCAAGACATGCACATTCATCCGCAAGGGTTCAAAACTTTGTGTAATGATCTGGTGCAAGGTGTGCACAAACCCGAGATTCAATTAAGTGTCGAAGAGACTTTGAAAGGAATCGACGAATCAGAGGAAAAAAATGTTGGAAGGGAGAGGGGAAATTCTCTTCAATAAATCCTTCAGATTTTTAGTTATCAAAATCCCTGGAGTGCGAGTACATGGGAGGTCGAAGTCTCCAGAAGACCAAGCTCAGGAGAGTTGGCGCGAAGAAATTTGGTCGGGACTCATTGAGGACTTGAATGGATGGTGGAGACTCTTCAAAGAGGAAACACCGATAGTCGCAAGTCATTGGACCAAGTGAAGATACGAGGAGGATAACACAAAGAGCCCTTTCATCTCTCAAAACTCAAGAGGGATAGGATTCTTCGATCCCAGGTAGATCTGGACCATTGATCCATTTTGTAAAACTAGGTATCGCAAATTGAGAGGACAGAGGTCCTTATTTCCAAAACCCCGAATCGCAAAGTCCCGATACAATCAGGACCATCAAATCCTAGAAGGTTTAGGACCTTTGATCTGAGGCGACGAGATATCGTGATTTTGTCAATCGGGATTAGGGAGGGAGTCACCTCACAAATCCCTGATACGCGAAATTCTGACACACTCGGAGGTGGGTCCCAAGGTTCAATGGAGGAGCTTAAGGACCGTTAGACTTTTGAGGTTTAGGGACTCGAAGGAGTCAAGGAGTGTTGCAGCAGAATCCCTTAAGTCACGAAATGCGACGCACTCTTTTGGGTTAAGCACATGGTCGCACATGCAGTCACGTGGAGTGGGGACTCACACCTAGTGTATGGTTGCGTGGGTAAAACGCAAGACAAGGACCCATGGTTAATTGTTGAAGGTTCCAGTTTGGAATCAGGAAGCCATTCCAGCTCCTGAGTTGAATATCTTGACCAGGATGTCGCGCAACCCTTAGGAGATATAGGGGGTCTGCATCACTACTTCAAGGAACAAATCCCTTACTTCATCCAAATCCACATTTATCTTTTCAGCTTATTGTTTTTCTAAGTCTTCTCTGGACTAATAAGTTGCATAAGGTGCTTTATCAAAATAATATTTTTGACTGTGAAAAAATCTTAAGCTTACTTCACTTTCAAACTGACTTCTTTCCTCAATTTCTACAATGTCGGTACCACTTTCCATAGTGTTCAAATTCAATTGATCTTTGGTTCCTTCATATTCCAAATCTACAATCTGCTTTGGATGAAAAATCTTCATCTTCTTTTTAGCAGTTTGTTCAACATCAATATACATAGTCTCTGAAATGCTTCTTTTGTTGTACACACTGGCTTTGGGAATTTTAATCACCAACTTTTGAGGATCTTGTTGTGTTTGGACTTGCTACAATGGTGCTTCCACATCAATACACACTTCTAGATTAGCTAGTTTATCCAAGCCTTCCACATTCTCATGTTCATAAGGTGCATTTTTATTCATTTGTCTTCTCTTGGATATGATCTGATGTGGATCATATTTTCCTCCTTATATTTCTGAAAAGCCAAAGTCTTTGATTTTTTCTTTAACCTGTGATAAACATGATCTGGACTTAACAACAAAAGGACCAATAACAAAGGGAAATTTGATGTTAGAGGCTCTGTGCAGTTTCATGAAGTTATATATCTGAGAGATGATTCTTTGTCTAATGAACTCGAGAGAAAAAATCCTGGGAGTTAGGAAAATAGGCAAGAGACAAGGAGACTCGTGAAAACCATATACCCAGATCACTGATGAATGCAGAAAAAGTACCTAGTCTCGTAATTTTTTTTCTGGATTTGGATGCAGTTTAATCTTCATGTCCTCCAAAACTATGGATAATCTTGTATTGAAAATCAGAGAATAGATTATTGACATGACCTTGTTGATGAATATGAGCAAAGTGATTATTTTACATTTAGTAGATACAAAATTTGCTTCAGATATTTCTCCATGGTTACTTGATAAGAAAACCTTTAACAGATATTTATAATATCTGAAATGTCTCAAAGAGTGGAAATTCACTAGCTGCTTGTGAATGGTGTCAGCTAGGAATTTATCAAAATTAATTAGGGAAAACTGACTAGACTCTAACTTGAAAAAAATCAAAAGAAAACCAAGCATGACTTCAACAACATAATTATCACTATCTAGAACTAGGACCTGACCCAAAAGGGAACAAACCCACTGAACTTCAATGACCATCATGTTGGTACTCATTGGTAAGGACAGACTCTCTGGCATTTGTTCAGGTTTAATGATTAGTTGTAGAATTTGACTTTTGAGCTCTGGCTGACATTGTCTATAAACCCTAATCACTTTTTCTTTGTTTAATGGCTCAAAATTAAAGGAAAATTCCTATGGGATATTAAGTGACTTTCAAATTGACAGATTATCTATTATACACAGGCCTTGAGACCCTTGTTTATTGACAATTACCCTTTTCTAAATGGGAATATTTCTCAACGCACCAACCTATGAATTCAAGAAATGGGAAAGAGACCTCGACAGTATACGGGACAATGTAGGCATGGACTGCTTCTAAAAATGGAATACCCTTTCCCTTTATATCATCCAAGTTACTTTGAGACATAGAAATGGGGGAAATAATGATATTAGGGTCAAATACATCTGCATCTTAGGGATTCCTCATTACTTTTAGGGTCTTTCTTTGCTACTGATAATACTATGGGATCCATGGAAATGGGATAAATACCTGGAAACATGTTGTGATGGAGCAAAGTTGAGCTGCAACAGAAAAATGGCAATCGCAACAGTGTTCCAATGGTCCCCGAGTTTGAAAAAAATAAAAAATAAAAAATGTCAAATCGACCTTTTATACTTCTCACTTTGTGGGGATGTGGGTTGGCGGTTTTGGAACAACCTACTTGTCATTATTCAATCAACCCGATGCTGACACGTATTCCTCAATGGAAGTCGTGGTTTGGATTGTGATACCACCCTTCAGAATTATCCCCCGCGCAAATTCAAATTCTACAATGCTTCCTAGCTGTTGATTCTAATGGATCGAGATCAAAGTTATTATGGACTCGATCTAATTTATTTCTTCCCCAAATTTAACCGTTTTGTGCCTTTTTTTAACCTTCNATACACACTTCTAGATTAGCTAGTTTATCCAAGCCTTCCACATTCTCATGTTCATAAGGTGCATTTTTATTCATTTGTCTTCTCTTGGATATGATCTGATGTGGATCATATTTTCTTCCTTGTATTTCTGAAAAGCCAAAGTCTTTGATTTTTTCTTTAACCTGTGATAAACATGATCTGGACTTAACAACAAAAGGACCAATAACAAAGGGAAATTTGATGTTAGAGGCTCTATGCAGTTTCATGAAGTTATATATCTGAGAGATGATTCTTTGTCTAATATACTCGAGAGAAAAAATCCTGGGAGTTAGGAAAATAGGCAAGAGACAAGGAGACTCGTGAAAACCATATACCCAGATCACTGATGAATGCAGAAAAAGTACCTAGTCTCCTAATTTTTTTTCTGGATTTGGATGCAGTTTAATCTTCATGTCCTCCAAAAATATGGATAATCTTGTATTGAAAATCAGAGAATAGATTATTGACATGACCTTGTTGATGAATATGAGCAAAGTGATTATTTTACATTTAGTAGATACAAAATTTGCTTCAGATATTTCTCCATGGTTACTTGATAAGAAAACCTTTAACAGATATTTATAATATCTGAAATGTCTCAAAGAGTGGAAATTCACTAGCTGCTTGTGAATGGTGTCAGCTAGGAATTTATCAAAATTAATTAGGGAAAACTGACTAGACTCTAACTTGAAAAAAATCAAAAGAAAACCAAGCATGACTTCAACAACATAATTATCACTATCTAGAACTAGGACCTGACCCAAAAGGGAACAAACCCACTGAACTTCAATGACCATCATGTTGGTACTCATTGGTAAGGACAGACTCTCTGGCATTTGTTCAGGTTTAATGATTAGTTGTAGAATTTGACTTTTGAGCTCTGGCTGACATTGTCTATAAACCCTAATCACTTTTTCTTTGTTTAATGGCTCAAAATTAAAGGAAAATTCCTATGGGATATTAAGTGACTTTCAAATTGACAGATTATCTATTATACACAGGCCTTGAGACCCTTGTTTATTGACAATTACCCTTTTCTAAATGGGAATATTTCTCAACGCACCAACCTATGAATTCAAGAAATGGGAAAGAGACCTCGACAGTATACGGGACAATGTAGGCATGGACTGCTTCTAAAAATGGAATACCCTTTCCCTTTATATCATCCAAGTTACTTTGAGACATAGAAATGGGGGAAATAATGATATTAGGGTCAAATACATCTGCATCTTAGGGATTCCTCATTACTTTTAGGGTCTTTCTTTGCTACTGATAATACTATGGGATCCATGGAAATGGGATAAATACCTGGAAACATGTTGTGATGGAGCAAAGTTGAGCTGCAACAGAAAAATGGCAATCGCAACAGTGTTCCAATGGTCCCCGAGTTTGAAAAAAATAAAAAATAAAAAATGTCAAATCGACCTTTTATACTTCTCACTTTGTGGGGATGTGGGTTGGCGGTTTTGGAACAACCTACTTGTCATTATTCAATCAACCCGATGCTGACACGTATTCCTCAATGGAAGTCGTGGTTTGGATTGTGATACCACCCTTCAGAATTATCCCCCGCGCAAATTCAAATTCTACAATGCTTCCTAGCTGTTGATTCTAATGGATCGAGATCAAAGTTATTATGGACTCGATCTAATTTATTTCTTCCCCAAATTTAACCGTTTTGTGCCTTTTTTTAACCTTCTTGCCAATATATCTATTTTTTTTTTAAATAGATATATTTCATCGCTCTTGCGACCACACGGATCGTCGATAGTCTCTCTTGCAATGATCATCTTAGGTTTTTGTTCATGCAACGATCATCCTTGGTCGTATCTCTTGCGATGATCATCTTCAGTTGTCGTTATTGCAAGGATGGTCGTTCAACATCTCTCTTGTGACGATCATCCTCGATTATCGTTCGTGCGACAATCGTCCTATTTTTTCGTTCTTGCGATGATCATCTTCGGTTTTCATGCTTGCAACAATGATTGTTGGGTGATGATCGTTTGTGCGACAATCGTCCTATTTTTTCGTTCTTGCGATGATCATCTTCGGTTTTCATGCTTGCAACAATGATTGTTGGGTGTCTCTCTCACAATGACCTACGTAGGTCATCTCTCTTGCAATGACTTCCGTTGGTCGCCTATCTTGTGATGACCGTCGTAGGACGTCAATCTTACGACGTTATTCCAAGTTCATTTCACTTTTGACGGGATATGATGCAATGTTTGAGGGGACTAATATTCATCGCAATCTCCATGACATAACGTCACAAGAGCGTCAAAATGACCATCGCAAAATGACCCAAATTTACTAGTGTTTAGTCCTATAGTTAGGTGTGAAATATTCTAAATTATCAATAGTTACCACCTTCCCATCATGGGGAAAGAACAAAACCCTAAATACCATGGATACTACAACCATCATTGCATAGAACCAATTACACCCAAGAAAACGATTGTATTCTATAGGGGTGTTGACTATCTTGACTTCAATCGAGATAGTCTTTCCACCTAACTCCATAGAAAATGTGGGCATGATTCCAAGAGGCTTGAAGGTGTGTCCATCAAATTCCTTTAACATGGTGTTGGTATGAATGAACTCTAGAGAATGAATATCTCTCTAACATGACACAACCATAATACAAGCGGAGGCTCCTTCATCAACAATAGTTATGAAGATATTAAGCCCATGTGAGGCTAATTGTATATGAAAATAAATGTGGTGGGGGAGCCTAGACCGAATTTGGTTAGTGTCAAAATTAATCAACCAAGTGTTTGAATAATTGACCCCACCTATAGCAGACAACAATGCCTTTTATTGTGTTGGGAAACTTTGGAGGACTTTGAGAGATGACATGGCACATAGTGTGTGGGATAAATCTTCCACGATACTACAATTATGGGCATCCCATGCATTTGGATTATGTGTAGACCTACAAAGTACACCCTTTGGTGGGTGAAGAACTATGTCAAGGGATGGTTTTTCTATTTGGAGAGGTGTTGATGTTCATATTGGTCAAGATCCAAACAACAACATCAAAAAGATATGAATCCCCCTGTATTTTTATAGAGGTGGTACTCCTCTTTGGATGAAATTTTGAAAGATCCTTTATATGATTCTACAATAAATGAAAACGGTGAATGCTAAAAATAAAACCAAAAAATATATCCCAACAAAGCTTTGTATATATAGATGTACAACCCTTATATACAGTTATGTGAATATATTATTTAAATAAAGAAAGATAAAATGTGTGAGTAGAGATTTGTGTCAACAAGGTTTTGGAGTCTCCTTTCAACAGACATTCTTCCTTTATTATAAAATAAAATGAACCTGGAATCTGCTATGACTTTTGGAAGATGAAAAAAATATAAATGGACAGGTCTTCAAAGAACTTTAAATGTGTATTTCATTTAGAACTCAAAAAAATATTTTGATAGGAAATACCTTTGAAATCACGTGCTTTCAACTTCAGTCTGAGAAATCACTAATTTAATGCCCTGAAATAGTTCTTTGCAAGAGAAACTTATAACAATAAACTAATATGACAAATTCAATAATGTCTAAAACAAGAGAACTGAAACAAATTCAACAAGGTCTCAATGGAAATTACGTGAAATGAAATGAACTACATCTTCTTTTTACAAGCAGGGGTTTTATTCCTTGAAACAGAAATATTACAATATGATTGAATGTTTTAGAGAAACAACTGCTCAGACCCAAATATTCTTGTTTTCAATACAAGCATGGAATATTTGATGGAAAGAAACTGAGAAGAAGAAAATGTAGGGAGGAAGGTTTACACATGCCAGTTCATAGAATCTTGGAAATATAGAGCTTTTCTTCCTACAGACTCTTCAACACTGTAGAAACGTTTGACTTCCAACCTCTTGATGATCTCTAATTCTTGCCTTTTAAAATATTCTCTCAAAACTTCTTGAATTAGTTAGGAAAAACTTCTTGAAGTAGTTGGGGTTTTCTCCTTCTAGAATTTTCCACATGCATCCTTCTTGGAATAAACCTCTTTAATTGATGCTTTATTGAATTATAATTAATGAAATTAAATCATTGGAATTTGTGCCTTGAATTGGGGCCCATTTCATCTTTAATAAAAATCGTTTAATAAGCTTTTATTTAGAAAATTTCAAATTGACTACCTTTTAAAAAGTGGATTGTGTTTTAATTTTATGATCATTATATTTGATCTCTCATCGATGGAAACAATTTTAGGATTAATATTCATCATTCCATCTTTCCAATGATTCCTTCTAAGCTAAATTTGGAGTTTTGTATCTCAAGTTATAATCTTTGGAAGTTGAGCTTCCAAACAGATTTACCAGCAAGTCATGCAAACATAGCTTATTGTTATTTCAATTTCTATAAGAATTGTGGAAAACTTCAGCCCTTACAATCTATTCAATAATCTTCCTCATCTAATTACATTTCCAATGAAGTATAGTTTTCCCCAAACAAATGTCGGCAACTCAAGATATGAGCTCACAACGACAAAGACTCCGGCATCGTCCGTCGAATTTATGGATTAATCTTGGCTCTTCATTAAAATTAGTCTTTTAAAATCCCAAATGTATTTTGGTATTTGATATTGTAGTGTGTATAAGGTAAATATCACCATTTTATTCATGTGAAAAAGAGGAACTTATGGAGGTCGATCCTTAGGAAATTTATGGCTTAACAAAATTTTGATGGCCCACTTGCCTAGTCGTCGCCCAGTAAGAATCCTTGCCAGCGCCTATTCATCACCTAGTCAACATTGAGTCAAAATACATGTCATCGCCATATGTCTCACTATGATAAGTTATCATAGGATTTCATGTGTCATAGTTTCATTAGTATCCACATGTCTTAGTGTCATTGCTTGTCATGTTTGCCACATGTCTTGATTAGATAGGGTGGAATAAAAATTAGGAAAAGTTTAAGTATAGATATGGGGAGATGGATGAGTGGAGATTGGGGGGGGGGTATTTCAGTTCAGTGGAGTATGGCGGGTTGAGAGTGTGTTGTGGGGGTAGAGGGGTATGGCGAGTGTGGAGTGGGATCTCACAGAGTAAGGAGTGGAGTGGAGTGATGGGGATAGGAAAAATTTTAAATCTGTAAGAAGCTTAATGAAGTTGAGACTAAGGGATACATTGTGAGCTTATGATCATTCAAAATTTTCTTCTTTTGAATTTTTTTTTTTACTATTCCGAAGAGAGGAAAATTGAGGTGACCAAATTTTTATCAACAAGAGGGCCACCAATTTGGGAAGTAGATTTTTGGTCCTTATCCGAAGAACCACTCTCTGGGTTCTCATAGTTATGAGCATGAGTTTGTAAATTAACCATCTAGTCACACATATGTATTTTGGCATTCAATGAAGAACCCCCTTACTAAGGGTTACCTATTATTCCCCTTTGCAAAGGTGCAATATTTGTTGCAACAATTTGTTGTTGTTGCGGAGGGAATGGATTTTTCAAAACAACAGGTTGTTGAAGAGCTCGTTGTTGGGAAAATTATTGATGAATCTCATATATCCTGGGACACAGGTGAGTGAGATGGTCTCCACCACAAAAATTGCAAGGAAACTTGACCTTCTTCTTCTTCTTAGTACCTCCATTGGTAGTCTTTTGGGTTTGAGGTGGAAGTTTTTTTATTTTTGTTCTTATTTCCTCCAAGTTGTTGAGGATTCTTGAATTGTGTGGACTGTATCGAATTCACCTCAGAGGTTTGAGTAGGGACCAAAGCAGTTTGGGTGGTGGACACAATAGTTGGTTGACTTTCAGATATACGCATTTGGCTAATCTACCTAGCCAAATGGCCAATATAAACATTGGAAATGGAACCAACCACACCATTAGCATGTGGTCCCGATTTTGTCCAAGCAAAATCCATTGATGGCCTTGGAGCATGAGAAATGATATCATACAATGTGCCTGACTACAAATAAATCAAATCCAAATGATGCACACATAAGATCACCTACTCCTTAGTAACTACCCCTGACATGGCTACATCTTTGGATATGAGTGGAAACAATGACTTGATGAACCAATTAGGCAATAGTTGATATGGAATATTACCTCAAATGAGCCTTCACAACCATTTTCATCCATGAATATGATTGAATTTTCATGGAGGTGTTATGACAAAGTGACGTCAAAATTTTTGTTCTAGTCTCATATCGAATAGGAAATTTGAAGTGCATGAGAAAATCCATGGATAAAGATTAAAATTCACAATAAGTGACACCAGGTAACTCAATGTACCATTTGGTCACATTTCCTCTGAAGGTTCTTTGGAAAATACCTAATTGTATATTGTCATCCACTAGGGATTTTGAGGAATACCACAAGTGGTACGACATGACATGTATAGAAGGACCTTCTCTAGGTTCACCATCAAATTTTGGAATATCATATGGAAATTTTGTGGGAATTTCTGGCCATGAAGTTTGGTGTTGAATGAGGTTATTTTTCAATCATGATAAATATAAAAGATCTAACGTAGCCAAAAAGGGAAATGGTGTATTGAAAAATGGATTCGTGTTCGAAGAAGATGTGGCTTGTGATTGTGATGGACCTTGTGCTCCCCCCATATTATTACCCCCAAAGGTACTAGGACCCCTGGAGAAATAAGTGCCCCAGGGACATGTGGGGTCCCAGAGACATTATTTCCCCCAATGTTAGGAAAGACATTATGAATGGGAACAAACCAAACATTAGTGTTCCAAACGAATGGGAAACCAACATTTGGTATTTTTGGTCCACCTATATGGATACTAGACATAGAGGGAAATACGCCTTCGATAGTAAAACCAAGGCCTTTCCCCCCACCGAAAAAAAATCTGGATGTGGGTAGTAGAATGGATGCAGTGGGAAAACTGACACTAGGGGAAAATATGGAGGGAAAATATGTAACCAATGGCATTCCCCACATGGATAACACATATGTACTAGGCATGGTGGTGGAAGAACCTATCCCACTAATGGATGGAAGAGAAGAGGTCAAAGAGACTTCTCCTATAGCACTAGGTGATGAAGTAATGGGTCCTCCCATGCTAGATGAAATACTCACTTATTACATTAGGTGGTAATGGATAAAGTATTAAAAAGGATCACCAAGAAGTACGAGGTCGAGAGGCCCAACAAAAGGGGGGTTAAAAAATGTTGGACGTATTTCATCAACCACTTTGATCTCTATATGATCACTCCCCTCTAAATCTAATGAGTGAATTTCTAGAGATACTAGGTTAGTGTCGTCCATTGTGGACAATACCCTCTACCTAATAGATGGTGGATCTTCTGCTTCAAGAGAAATTCATCATTGTCTACCTAAATAACAAAGAGGTTGGTCTACCACAGTGAGAAATTATGTTTTACTAAAGAAAACAATTATCCTATGGCCAACTAGAGACAAAAACCATAGATCACACCCATAGAAAATATAGGTTATCAACAATCAAACATTTGGACAAAGGGGCATTCTGAAAATAAACCCTCAGGGGATGTCAATTCCCCAAGACCTAGCTAGAAAAGGTGCAAGAGACAATTACAATAACCACATGTTACATCCCTTATTGATACAAGTACCCTCTTGAAGATGATCACCCTACGGGGGAACTGAAATAGGGATTCAATGTCTGCATAAGGTATTGCCAGTACTTTCCACTCATAGTCACCTATGTGATTCCCTAAGAAAGGTCACTGTGGATACCACTTCACAATCATTGATTGGGTGGAACAGTCATGGTTTGTGACCACACTTATGGGCAGGAAAACAAAGCCCAAAATTCTAGAGAGAAGTGTCACCACTTCTCTCAAAAACCCCCCTTACACATAGTAGTCTAGCGGACATCAAAAAAAGAAAAGAGGGGATATCACCCCACTTTCTCTAGTGTGACCTTGGGCATGAAACCCATATCAAATGTGCTTTCCCAACAAGCGCTCCTTTCTACTAATGGATTTAAACTTTCTCTAGTGAATTCCTACTTTCAATTTTATGACCTTTGAGAGTTAACTCTCCAAACCTACACCAAGGCCTTACGTTCTAACTATGTTGTTTTTCTAAGAAGAAAAGAGTCGAATAAATTTTATTTTAAGTGCTTTCATTTTAGCGGTTGTTGATTACTTAAAGGATATGGAAATGTACTAAATGGTGTTTTGACTCTTTCAAACCCAAAGAAATTTGAAATATGAAGATGCAAAAAATGCAAATTTTCTCTTTCAATGAAAACTATCTAAGGGAGAGGAGAGGAATTTCCTTGTTCACAAATTTAAACAATGAACATCAATCTAACACTCCAAATGTAATTACCAACAACGATATTATATCCTAAATACAAAAAACAACACACCAATGTTTATCCAAAAACACCCAAAATCTCAACCTATGTGATTATGAGATGCAAAAAAAAAATGTTTTTACTAATAAGAATAATGAAATAAAAAGTGCATGACGCAATCAAAGCAAAAAAAAAATGGGTTGTATGATATTGGCAATGGTCACTATTTGTATGCCAATGTCAATACTTGAAGCATACCCAAAACTTTAAACAAAAAATGATTATGCATTGAAAGACTTTGAAATGAAAACTACAAGTGAAAAACATGAAGGCACTACATAGCCAAATCTGCAATAAGCAAGAACAAGAAAATTGCCTAGGTCATTGCTTGTCAGGCTAACTCATGCAAAATGTGAAATGAAGGATGAGTTGAATATGCAACTCCTAGATATTTTTTACAAAGTAAAAGGAAGGATATGCACCTATAAAGGAAGGATATGCACCTATAAAGGACTCAAAGGATCAATTACAAACCACCTACAACCTCCCCATGCTAATACTCAACTAGATATGAGAGTAAATTGAGCGAAACTCTAAAAAAAAACACCCTATACGAGGTGGTCACAGGTTGTTAGTGAGAAAAACGAAACCACTTTCCTAGTGGTTGTGCATTTCCAATTATCAACATCCAATTGATCACATCAATTAGGAAAACATAAGCAACTGTGGGACAAAAAGAGGATTCTCAACAAATTTATCCTAGATCTGAGAGATTTTTTTGGTTTCAGGAACCTAGGAAGGAACAATTGACAGTACTAAGCTACCAAAGACTTTCATAAATGAAAAATAACGAGAGGAACTTATCAAACTAGGGGAGGAAAGATAGGCTCTCCCTAGTGGAGTCACCAATTATGTTGTAGGGTAATATCTCGTATGGATAGGTGATACCTCTCACTGATATGATAGAGATCAATGACATTTTTGGATATATCACTATGGGTTTCCGCTATATTTGAAGCATATACACTTTAGTTTTGCTAAAATGGAGAGGGAAATACCTTACCTTTTTCCTGACAGTTGTTGTATTGCTTCCTTCGGTGATGCAGCTCCAAGGCCTAACTCCCAACTCCTGCAATTTGTCACCTACAAAGAAGACAACAACCAAAACCCTTCTCAAAGACTTTTAAGAATAAGGAGGAAATTATATATCAACAGATCTAATCTACCTTTCTCAAGAAATGATAGATCTACTAATGTATCATATGAAACAACCATATATCACACATATTGGAAGTGGAAAACCATATATCTATATAAATCATAAATAAAAGTACAACAATGTAAATACACCTTGAAAATATTATGGCACTTCTCTTGTTCCAAGCTCCTTGATACCTTCCTTAGCCTTCTCTCATGTGTGTATGAACCAACAATGGACTCTGAAGGAAGAAGACTCTCTCTAGTAACATTTTGGCACCATAAGTCTATTATAAATTGAGATTTGATACCTCTTGATTTGGCCTTCTTTTATAAAGTGATGGACGAGGTTCTAGATATATGGTCAAAGCTTGGAACTTGATGAACAACAGGTCAGGAACAAGTGCCAGAACTTGTGATGCATCATGTCCAACTTATTTTGATCTAATCCCCTCAAAATTCCTTGAATATAAAAGGTTCAAGAGGTGGGGTGGTCACTTGTTGCACAAGGACAACACACGATAGGTCGCATGTTGAAGAAGGGAAAGATGTGAACAGTCACACCTTGTATAAAGGCTAGGAGAAACCATGCTCAAAATCAAGGATGTTTTAGCAATGGCAACTAATTTTGGAAAAATGACATCAGTAGGTATTTTTTGAAGCCTAGGTTGACATATAGAGGTATAACACTTAGTTACTAGGGATCCCCCTCCAACCTAATCATATTTGTGTGACTTTCCCACCAAGTTTTCGCATGGCCCTCTAACTTCAGTTGGGAAAATGATTTTTTTTTCTCTTCTCCTATGTTGTGAACACTTAAATAAATTGCTAATTATTGCAACCATTGATTCAATTTAACAACATCAATCTCACCTTGGTAGGTTTTGATGTCCACTTTCACTTCTACTTTAAATATAGATTGAGAAGAAGTGACAACACTAGAATTTTGGTCTCTCTTTCTCGAGATCATTTTTCAACACCCTTTTTTGGGTCTTCATTATTTCTAGATTCCATATCCAAGACATATTCTAGGTTAGATCTACCAAAATCCCCAAAAGGTACAAAAGATTTCTAAAGAGCCACCATGAAAATGCCCATGTTGTGAGAGATGTCAGTGACTTGTGCTTATAGCTTTGAAAATATCTCCTCTAACTCATCTCATGGATTGTTATTATTGTACTCATCCACCATAGCTAGGGTTTTAAGACTTCTTTCTTACGCCACTTCCTAGATCCTACAAGTTCCCACAAAACGCCCAAAGAAACATTCTCTCATACCAATATGATATGTAAACTACCATGGATATTCCACTAGAATAATTCATCACAACAAATCTTACAAGTTTATTATGTAATTATTTACTTAAGATTCAAATTTCATGTTACTAGCTTAAATGCATGAAATACTGAAATAATTGAAATCTAAGCAAATAAAACACCATGCACACAATGAACACAAGATGTTCCCTAGGAAAACAAAATATGTTAAAATCATGGTTAGAAGGTGAGGCCTATGTTTTTCTCTTTTCTTCGCAATTATGGAAAGTAATTACAAATAAAGGGGCACTCACTAAGAAGTTTCCATGTACACAATGGCCAATATGGATGCTATGGGATCTTCTACTTCCTCTATTATTCTTCAATATCCCACTCCCAAATTCTCTACTCTAATATGGAACAATAAACAATACAATAAGAATGGAACCCCTTTCTTTCCTAGAAACCAAGTGTTTAACATAGTCTAATAGTGATCTAGGGTTAGGGTTAGGGTTTTTGCATGTCTCAACCCTCAATTAATGTTAGGGTTTTGGATTCTCTAGAATCTTCTTGAAAGTCACATGTGACTAGCTCCACATGTGTGAGTAATGTGATTTTATGTGGCATATACTCAGTACCATGGTGGTCAATATGATAGGTAGACTTTCAAGAAGCATAACTTCCTCATATGAACTCTATTTGAAGTGATTTTCACACCATTGGAAATATTTCAATATGTAGAATAACGATAATAAGTTATAACCTTATTCACAATTTTTTGACCCAAAAAACAACCATTTAAGGCATCAAATGGGCTCCAAACGGTTTTGGAGCCAAAATCACCAAAGAAGGACTTGCCCCTAAAATGGGCCCTACAAGCCAATAGATTTAATTTTTTCCACCCAAAAAGTAAAAAAATAGATGAAAATTTAGATAATGATTTACTATGGATCACAACAAAATAGGAGTATTATCAAGTTCACATTCCTACATTTTAAACTTTTATTATCTTGTCTCAATATATTTCCTCCAATTCAAACCAGATTTTTGTGTAAGTGATTCGTTTTAATTTCCATGAAAAAAATAAAATTTGTAACACCAATGTCATTCATATCAATGTGAGATGATATTTGAAATCTAATATCCTTGATGATTTCCTTGTTGGTTCAAGTTAATGACATGTCATCAACATATAATACCATGAAAAACAAAGCAATCACCAACCTGCTTGGAATATACACATTGATCAACTTTTCTTTGTGAAAATCATATCTTGGTACATAAGTATAAAACTTTGTATACCAAATCCTTGGTGATTTCCTTATCCCATATACCAAATTATTCAACCTACAAACTAGGTCCTCCTTTACTTTCATTGTAAAATATTTTGGTTACAACATATAGTTTTCTTCTTCAAGATCCCCATCTAGGAATGTTCTCTTCACATCCATATATTCTACTTCAAGAAAAAAAGTTGTAGACATAGACAAAAGATATCTAATATAAGTTAACTTAGCAACAAGGGAGAAAATCTAACAAAATTTAATTCCCTCCACTTGGAAATATCCCTTTACTACCAGGAAAGATTTGTACTTTTCCACTTTAACTTTTGAATCAAGCTTGTTCCTAAACAACCATTTGTTACCAATTCGATTTATTCCAATGGGAAACTTGGCTAAATCCCATATCACATTTTTTGAACAAGGCCTCCTTTTATTCATTCATGGCCTTCTTCCAAAGTTTACTTTCCTTTGTATCAAATGTTTCCTTAATAGTTTAAGGATAATCATTGTACTAGATAAAAAAAAGTCATGAAAAAAATAAGGTGTATTATACCTTTCTGGTTGACTTCTTTCTTGAACTATTTTTCTCAAGACCGAGGTATCGGGTTCTTCCTCATTTGGTTCATTATCACATGTTGAGTTAGATTCTCCATCTTTCAACTCAAAATACATCATTCTAGTTTTTCCTCATAGGTTGTGTTGATGTATTTACACTTTATGTTAAGTTTACCTAGATAAGTAGTATTTTTATGACAATATCTTACTTAGGTTATTGTGCATGTGCATATTATAAATAACAATGTGTACATCATGTGCACCTTTTGACTTATCGTTATAGATAAGTCATCATGTTAGCTGCATGTTTTAATGCATTTAGGTGAGAGCACACATTAGGTGGCACCTCCACCTTCACTTGTATCTATCTATAGGTTGTTTGTAATTCTTTGAATGATTTTTAATTTCTCCAAATATCACATTGTTACTATAGATAGTCTTATTTGTTTATGGGTTATAAAGATTGTATCATTTTACACCATTTTTGTACCTAATAAAAATACAATTTAATGCTTTATGGTTTAAATTGCTCCTTTTTTCCATTGGAACATGCACATAAATATCACAACCAAAAAACCTAAGATGTTCAAGAGAAGGTTTGTTTCTATCCCATGTCTCATGTAGATATTTATCAAAAAGGATAGATGTAGGTCATTAATTGATCAGGTAGCATTCAATATCTACCCTTTACCCATATTTACTTCTTTTATCCTACACCAATGAGCATGCTTCTTGACATTTCCATTATCATCCTGTTCATTCTCTTGGAAACTCCACTTGGTGAGATTTAAATGGAGTTGTCTTTTTCCTTTCTATTCCATGCTACTTAAAAAACTTCTCAAATCTATTTGATGAAAACTCTCCACCATTACTTGTCCTCAACACCTTTATTTTCCTATGTATTCAGTTCAATACAAGGGCCTTAAACTCTTTCAATTTACTAAAAATCTCATATTTCTTTTGCAGATAATTTATCCATGTTTTCCTTGAGAAATCATAATTTATAAAAGAAATGTAGTACATATATTTCCCTGTTAGTAGAACATGCCTAGGTTCAAATACATTAATATGTATCAAATACAAAATCTCATATGCTCTTGCAACACTAGTGGGGAACTTTACCGAATTCTATTTAACATATAAACAATTTTCACATAAATCAAAATCTAAAGAAAAATCAAAATTCTTTGAACCGTACCTTTTGTGTGCAAAGATCAAAGGTCCTTCCCTCCAATATGTCACATTATTTCATGCCAAATAATTGTCTTCTCTACAATAAACATAAAGGTTTGTATATTCCATTGTTAATATTAGGAACAAACATAACTATTACATCCATCACTCATAGTTATTGCCTCAATATTATATAGTGTTCCAATGTAAACTCTTCTTGCCAACACAATTTCTCCTTGAACCATATTGCAACTATCTTTGTTAAATATTATCTGCATGTTGGCATCATGCGTTTTACTTACAGATATCAAATTTATATCCATTAACTTTGCAATATGAAGAATCCTATGGAGGGTTTTAACCCTTCCATCTGTAAAAATCAACTTGGCCCTCCTACATTGTATGATCTTAGATGTCAAGTCTTCTCCTAATAAAACATCACCTCCATTATTATTTCATATTCACAAAACCACTCCCTATGAGGATTCATATGAAAATATGCACCCAATTCAATCAAACATGCATCATGATCTGAGTGTGTAGCTGACAATGTCAAGTATGCATTCCCTCATTTTGTGAGAGTCTTCATTTATGTGGGAGGGGTGTTATTAGATGTATTACCTTTGTCAACGTTTTTAGATCTACATTTATTCTTGAAATGCATCGTATTTCCAACATGTCTTCATAAATTTCCTTGGAGATTTAGGTTTTCATCTAAACTTCAATTTCATGCCCCTAAATCATTTTAATGTCTATTGAGGAGACGACCTCTCAAAAACAGGGCATACTTGGTTAGATATGCCATGGGTTTTCTCCTTATTTATTATGATAATGAGCATGCAACTACACCTCAAGATTTAATGTAGATGTAGTACTACTGATGGCCACAAAAATATTATCTCATGTATTTGGGAAAGAACATAACATAGTAATACATATATATTCTTTAGAAATATTAATATCAACTAAAGATGATTTCTTTGTTGGTAGAAAAAAATGGGGAGTCACTAGTGGTAGAGGAGATTGTTGATCTAGGGTTTTGTCATTGTTTGATTCACGGAGCTTTCTAATCTATGCCTCAAAGGGAAGGAATGAGGGTATTCTCCCACCTCTTCTTCCTCTCCCATTTTTTAGTACCCCTGTGCCTACATACTAGAGATAGAAGGTCATAGTTGGGGTCACCTTTATTGTTTCTATTGACGTTCAAGTGCATGAATCTCCCCCTATACAACTCATAGAGACTAAGGTTTCCATGGTCTCCTCTATGGATTCTCATATCCCTACACTTGACCTAAGAAAGATATAACCCATAGGCCAGGGGCCCTCTTTGAATATTCTTGGCGAACATTCAATGGTTGAGCCTTTCCCCTTTGTTGGATCTCAAACATTGTAATGAGTAGCTCCCTCCTATCCTTCAAAGCCTCTATGTTCAAATACAACTTGGAGGATTCTAGAACTAAGCATGTTGCTATGCATTTTTGATATCCATCACCCCCCTTTGTAACCTTTTGCATCGAGAAAGTGGTAGCCTTTGATTTTTTTTTGGAGGCCAATGATCTGAAAATGATGAAGGCATGTATTCTTGAAAATATTTGCAAGTTTTTAATTCAAGTGTTCTTATGAAAATGGATCAATTTTGCAAACACAACTTTTATATAAATTACACATTCAAGATGCATATAATCAACAACAAATAACAGTGAATAGAAAACACATAACACAGCAAATGATAAAGGAGTTCACCCCTCTCTTGGGCTACATCTCCTGGTCCAGCTTCCAATNTAGGACGGTTAGGGCACACCTAGCCCCTAACCGCCAAAACCCGTGGACATATGGGTCACCATTTGACCGCGCGCATATACAAAAAGGGGCCAAGGTTTTAAAACATATGGTAACAGGGTTAGAACACACGCACGCTGGTGGTTACATGGTATATATATGACTGGGGGCCAGGGCTTAGCCTCGGCCCGGACCGCGCCCCAAATCACAACATTTGAAATTCAAATAAATTAAATCCCATATACATATTAAGAACCATAGGTGGGCGCGTCGGTTGGGCGGCCCTTCCCAAAGCTCTTCCTCTTGCTCGGAGGTCGCGGGGTCGAGTCCTGCCGACTACATAAGTTTTAGACCACTGTCTAAGTGACACGTGGCAGCCATTGATTGGGCCACGTGTCACCATTCCATTCACCACAAACATGCCACGTGTCAGATGCCAATTCGTCCACACAACTGCCAACCAACACCTTCGATGTGTCGTACGGGCCTGCCATGTGTCATATGGCCCTACCACGTCAGCATCCATACGGACTGTATAGTCAACACATTTTTTTTTGCCTGTTTGACGATTTGAATAGAACGCGATATCTCACTCATCTGACGTTCGTTTGAACCCAAACGAGTTGTGTTGGGTTCGTGACGATGAGGCCTATGCACCCGTTCAATTTGAAGTGATTCTAAGCACTTTGAATTTTGAGCAAAATTTGATCCCCTGGATTAGCCAACTAGGTTGAGTTGGTGATTTTGATTTTAAGGAACATAGAGTTATCCATAAAATCAATGCATTGAGGAAATATTTGGAACAATTATAGGCTTCGATTAAAATTTCCTAGGGGGGATTTCTCATGAAAGTCATGGTTGTTTATCATGCAAATAAATAAATATTTTTCCTTGAGTTTGATTCAACTAAGAATTGATTGGAATTAATTCAATAGCCACGTTTTATGTGAGGAATTGGATTATTCAAGAATCCATAAAAACTATATTTTAACCCTCATGTTGAATCCTTATTCATGGCTCTACTTTGGGCAGTATTATCAAATCCATCCTTAGAGTTTTGAAGACCTCAACCCCTAGAAGCTATTGGAGATGTATTGCATGAGTATGTCTACATTAGTTATTCCATCTAGGCCAAATATTATACTACAATCTCACCTTTACATATACATAGATATGAGAAATGGATTCATTATCAAATCATCCAATGACATGGCAACTACAACTAGGCCTAGGTGGTGGATTATGAGAATATTTCCTTTCAATGTAGGGTTTTCTTTGAACATGGGAATTTATGGACTTCTTATCTAAAATCAAAGGGTCTCAAGAATTTTAATGGGAACTATTGTTTTCCTTCAATATACCACTTGGTGGAAGAAATAAACCATTACTCCCAATGAGATATAACCTTCCAAGCCCCTTGTGAACATCTCATCTTTCAAGCCCGTACTCACTCTAGTATTTCCAATTCCTCCATTTCTTAATTCAAGGGAAGGATGCCTACTTCTATTCCTAAGAAAAACACTTCTTTAATTGTAGTGGTGACATGATCCACCTTTGGAAAATGAATCCATGAGTCTAAATATTTTGATCGAGATGATGTGGCTAGTACTCCAACACTTGATGAAGATTGTCAAAAGTCCATGATCATTGACGCATCGATGCCTACATAGAGGGGAAAATCTGGTTGGATGTCAATAAATTAAAAGGAAAGAAAGGCAAGTACAATAAAATTTGAGTTCTACTAACTTTCATAATTTATTTTATGTGTGTAGTGGGTAGGCCCCATGGGTAGTTTGTATCAGTCTTGATTATAGTGTGTATTTTAGCTTAAACCTAGTCATGTATTTTGAGATTAGAAACCATATTTTGGTATAAATCCATGTACATATTTCTTATTGATAAATTTTAAAGGAAGATTTAATTAAAAATAAATCAAATGAAGTTGACTTCTTACCATAATGGTAAAAGCATTACGACATTTTTCCACAAAGTCGTCATCATTCATCCTAAAAAATACAACTTTTTTTGAAGAAAAAATTTGTTTACTACTGACTTCATTTGATATAGAGATAATCATACTCTTCACCATCCTATACATCTTCTCCATGTCTTCTATATTCATACCCATGGATTATGTTCATGACACAACAACCCACTTATCTTTGTCCACAAGAAGACCTTCCTTCTTAAGCTTCCATAAATTTTAAGTCTTGGCCATTAAAATTCTATATCTTTGACCTTGAAGTGCTCTTCATTTTCCTTCACATGCAAGAATCATCAACACTGAGCTCCCACTCAAGATTTTTTTTATCATGGAGCAAATATTCCCTTGCAATTCAAAGAATTGAGTAACCCCTGGTTTGCATACTAAAAAGGAGAAATCGTGACCGATAAACCTATGCAAGAGAAGAAGTGCTAACATATTCCTAAGAAAATCATACATAAAACAATGGCACACTCACAGTTTACCCAAGATTTACCCTAAAAACACAAAATGGGAGAGCCAACTAAACAACCACACCTTTTTTATTGTATCAACTCAATTGTTCACAATGTAGATTAGTTTTCTATGACATTGCATAACTATAACCCAATAAGTAGTATTAATGGGTATGTAAAACCATGGGAAAAAAACCATCCATAACCCATAAAATACCTATAGCAAATTTTATTTTTTAAATCTTGGGGGTGCCTACCCCAAAACATTCTCGTTGGGGAATACCCCACACCCTAAAAAATCATGTCGATATGCACCATATACCTACATGTTTGAAGGCTAAATATCTAAATTAGGTCTCACTAAATTTGCACATAAAAATATTTATATATTTATCAATTTTCTTGTTATATGGTTGTTACACATTATTTTGGTCACCCCGGTGATCAACTAACGACATGTTCTTAACTCACTTTCATGTTCCCTGAAAACATCAAAAGAGACTTTCTCCATGAGAAAAGTGGTTTTCTTTTCCTCCCTCAAAAACTATGACAAGGAAGATCGTC
>JZKD02S1737702.1:106857-117001 GCA_000966675.3 Picea glauca | reverse complement strand
AGGATCTGCATTTCAAAAACATGTGTCAAATAGGGAAATTCTGAGATCCAAAAATTAGGGCTTAGAGATGAATTTGATTCTCCCAATATAGGACACCTGTTGGGAAAATGAGAGGATTTATTTCTCTTTGACATGTTAGAAACAGAAACCTCCTCCCATTTCTCAAAATGATTCTACAGTCACTCAGAATCATAATTTGAAAATGATGACTCGGCGCAGTAAAAACTAACTTTTCTGCACTTTCGATGCCTAAAATAGCCCCAAATTTTGTGTTTAAGCTACCGAAAGCTAGGGATTTCGATGGCTTAGAATCCCTTTTGGGAAGGATCTTAGCCACCGAAACCTGAGTTTTCTCTTTTTTAAAATGAAAACCAAATCCAATGTTTTTCAATCTTTATTACAAACATAAGCCTCTAAAAAATGAACCTTAAAAAAATTTAGAAATGCATTTTTCAATGACTTCCTATGACCTAAATAAACAAATTTGACTGTGTTATTTGAAGAGATAACATTTGGCTCCTTCTGGGGATGAAAACCTCCCTGTGAAGTTTCCAAGAACCTAGTAATTCCATTTGCCTTTAGCATTGGGCATGGAGTCATCTGACTTATACAATTGATCTTCTACAAAGTTGTAACTTGCATGTAGCCTTTACCATTGGGCTATGGAGTCATTTATCCATTAGAAATGATCCCCTGCAAACCCATAGTCTGCGTGTAGCCTGCCTGTAGCCTTTACAAAAGACATCTAGATCCTGGAAAACTGGATCAAATTTACTTAAAATGGAAAGTCAAAAATGGAAAGTCTAAATTATCTTCATGTCAACCAAAATCTTCGATAGATATAATAGATCCTTATATACTAATAGAGAATCGAAATTGCCACCTTTGCCTAAAATATATTTTTTTTCCAAAATTAGGTAGAAAATTTAATATTCTCCTCTTGCTGACACCTTTTAAAACTAGAAGAGAAACCCAAAAATGATGCCTTTAATTATTATCTATCATTATAAAACATCCTCAAGGCATCTAGATCATAAAATCTTGGATCTGTGCAAAAATGGTAGCTTCCTTCCCTATTATGTGCTTTCAGTGGCTAGGAGAGCCAAAATCCATGCCTATAAGCCACTGAAATCTCCTCTTTCAGTGGCTAATGAACAGTTGAAATGTCTGCCTAAGCCACTGAAAATGCTTCTTTATAATAGTTGACAAAATTTGCAAAATTTCATTTTCTCTTAACTTACTAATCTTTAAGGCTACTCCTTTAAGTCTCCTACAGTGACCATGCGACCTCTAACAACTTGCACAGCTTGTGTTTTGATGAATAACATACCCAGAAATGATACTACAAGCTAATAGTGATTGTTTACANGATACAAGCATAGAATGGACAAGAGGTAAATCTAAACATTATAGGAAAAATAAGCTTATATTATAAAATGCTATGAGAAGTTTGGGAGTACAAGCAATGTATAATACCCAAAGTCAAAACCTTTAGTCTATAAAACTGATAGGATTTATAGCCTTTACCAGTAGTTTCAGATCCTCAAAAGATGGATTTGATAACCTCTTCTCCTATCTCAAATTCGAAGTTGTGAGGTGGCTGGAAAAGACTGAACTTTGTGGAAATATGTTTCTCAAAGATTGACCCATATCTCTCCAAAAAAACCATTGTGTATAAATTTGAAGATTCTTTTGTAGATTCGTTTGTTTTGAGAAAAAACCTCTCTCAGTTCTTTGATATTCATTTTCATTTTCCCGGGATCTACATTTCAAAAATATGTGTCAAACAGGGAAATTCTGAGATCCGAAAATTAGGTCTCAGATATGAATTCGATTATCCCAATATATGAGACATGTTGGAAAAATGAGAGATTTTATTGTTCTTTGACATGTTAGAAACAAAATGCTTCTCCCGTTTCTCAAAATTATTCTCTAGTCGCTCAGAATAATCATTTGAAAATGATGACTCAACACAGTAAAAATAGACTTTTCTGCACTTTCGGTGGCTAAAATAGCCCTGAATTTCGTGTTTAAGCTATCGAAATCTAGGGATTCCAGTGGCTTAGAATCCCTTTTTGGAAGACGTTTAGCCACTGAAACCTGATTTTTGGCTTTTTTGAAATAAAAACCAAATCCAATGTTTTTCAATATTTATTACAAACATAAGGCTCTCAAAAATGAACCTTAAAAAATTTAGAAATGTATTTTTCAATGACTTCCTATCACCTAAATAAACAAATTTGATTGTGTTATTTGAGGATATAATAGGTATGTTGATAGTGGTTGTTCAAAACACATGATAGGTGATAGAGACAGGTTTCTTACATTAATAAACGAAAGATATGGATCACTCTCCTTCGGAAATGATGATTCAACTAAAATTATTGGAAAGGGAACAATCAGAATTGGGAACAAGAATACCAAGGAAGAAAATGTTCTACTAGTAGAAGATATGAAACATAATATTCTAAGTGTGATTGAAATGTGTGACCAAGGTCATAAAGTTACTTTCAATTCACAAAAGTGAGAGATAAGAAAAGATGGTTCAGGAAAATTGATTGCAACAACTGTGAGAACTTCAAGCAACATATATGTATTAAGTGAAATTGGAAATGAAAAGTGTTTCCTAGGAAAGGAATATGAAAGTTGGCTATGGAACAGAAGAATGGGTCACATACATTTTGATAACCTTGTCAAAGTCAACAAAAGGGAAGTAGTTTGAGAAATTCCCCAAATCACGAAACCAACCAACACTTTATGCAAACATTGTCAACAAGGAAAGCAAACAAAAACCAGGTTTAAATCAAAAGAATATTCAATGACAAGACCACTAGAAATTGTGCATATGGAGCTAGTTGGACCAACTACAACAAAGGGTTTAAGATGTGAGAAATACTTTATGTTATTAGTTTATGATTATAAAAGGATGACTGCAGTTTTCTTTCTCGTGAATAAGTCAAAAGCTTTTGAAAACTTTAAGGTATACAAGGAAATGGTTGAAATTGAAATGGATTCAAAAATCAAATTCTTGAGATATGATAATGGAGGAGAGTTCACTTCAAAGGAATTTATGGACTATTGCAACGGGAATGGAATAAAAAGGAAATTATTCATTGCTAGGACACCTCAACAAAATGGATTTGTTTAAAGAAAGAACAGGACGGTACAGGAAATGGCTCGAACAATGATAATGGATTCCAAACTGACAGATTTATTTTTGACACAGGCAGTGCATACATCATTTCACATTCAAATCAGATTAATGCTCTGAAACAACAATGACAAAACTCCCTACTAGCTATGGAAAGGAATACCAACAAATGTGAAGCACTTCAGAGTTTTTGGAAGCAAATGTGTTAGGGTCCTAACCCGCAGATAGGTAGAAAAGTATATTCGGATGTAATAAAGGTCAATATTAATAAGGCCTTTCAATAAAATAGAATAAGGCAGATGTAAGAATACCTAATAGAAGCTTCCACTTCTAGAAGGATCTTCCTCTAGATGCTTTTTTTTAGTATAAATAGGAGTCAAGGGTATGAGAACCCTAGCTTGGATATTATTGTAATAGAGCTCTACTCAATTGGAGGTTGCCCAATTGATGCAGGAGCATCGCCAACGTCAAGCGAGCGTAATCAAACCTTGAGCACATGATACATTGTTTAAAAAAATTTGAATATTGGATGTGCCAAACTTAAATGTGATAGTTAAGGAGAGGCATACTAATAGATTGTAATCAGACCTTGAGCGACCTGCTCTTGTCTGAAGGACTAAGAAAGCATTTATGTTACTAGGTAGCTTTAATGCATAGATTAGACAGTTTAGAATGAGAAAGGGAAAATGGAATATAGACACCCTCATTGTGTATTGTAACATTATGATGAAGAGTAAGGAGAGCATAGAGGAGGAACTAAGAGAGAGAGAGCTGTGTAGCAGACTCCATGTACAAAAGTTCTGAACTAATACGAGAAAGTTGTGATTCAAACTCATGGTGTTAATATATTCTCTGTGTATGCATCTTTGAATGCTATGCTAATGAATGTTTTACTCTTTCTGTTGTACATTTTATTTTATGCTATGTATGAATCATTTCTTGTTGAATGTTTGAAATCTAAGAGAGAGAGAGAGAGAGTAAGAAGAATGAGTTTCAATTGCTTCTCTATCTGAGAAAGAGTTCCTGCAAGGAGTTCAGTCAAATTTGTCTGCAAGGAGTGCGTTGACAAGGTGTTCAGAGGGTTGTCTCTGAAAGATCAGACTAGATAGCTTTTGTTCTCATTCACACAGAGGTGCAGTCACGCACAGGAGCGTGCAAGGAGTGTGTAGAAAGAGGAAAATCTCAGAGTTTCGAACCTGAGTAAAGTATTGAGAGGCCGTCATTGTAGAGTGTATGCAAGGTCGAAGAGCGTTCAACACTTCAAGTGTTTTAAGGTTGCCACAAGGAGTGCGTGCAAGGTTCTTTTTTAAGACTTGAAGTTGTGAGAAAGCTCAGGAAGGATAAAGCCTTTGAAATTGTTGAAGGTAGTACAAGGAGTTGGTGAATATTAAGTGATTAGAAGGCATCAAAAGTTTGTGCCACAGGTGGATAAGTCCAAGGAAGAATCCTTGGTTCACTTCGCAGGAATCGTTAGAGGGAAGGAACAGACGGTCGAAATTCTCTGTAGAGAATTAGCGAAATCCCGTCAGCCGTCCGATCTGAAAAATAAGTGAGGAGGTTACGACTGGGTTGTCAAGGTGAAATCTTAGAATATTGTGAACCGTCAGATCTTCACTTAGATACCCGTTATCCATCCGATCTGATAGGAGTTTCATGGGGTTTAAAACCTCTCAAGCCGAGTGAAGGTCCCGAAAGATATTGGGGTATCGAAGTGTCGGAGTTCGGAATATCGGAAGTCCTCTGGACAAGAGATCGGGTAAATACACACTGAAAACCCCGAAGCAAATCAGAACCGTCCATCTATTGGTATATGTGGCAGGAATCGAGAGCCATCGACATCTCGGAAGTCTAGAGACCAAGAGTCTGAGACCTTTTGAGTCTCGAAATAATGAAAGGATTTCAGCTGTGGATTTAAGGAAGGACGTGTGTCGCGTGATCATCCAATTCGGAGATCCGAGCACCGGAAGTCACATAAGTGAGAGTTTTTGAATTTGCATTTGGTGAAGTCTGAGGTTTGATCTGAACCATCCATCCATTTGGGACGCATGTCGGAAATCCGAGAAGTCGGGGTTCGATGTTTCGCGAATCTTGAAGATAGGAAACACATACATTTCAGAAATGCGAAGTCTAAAATCCTGATAAGGAGGAAATCTCCATTATGGCATCCAACTGACGTCATCTCATCATATCGGGAAATCGAAATTCAAGAGATCGAAAGAATCGAGGGCAAATGCATTTCGACATTTGAAACCTCGAAATCCCGAAAGGAGATAGGACTGCGGTCATATAAAAGGGAGTTCGTATGGACCCAAAAGTCTATCCCAGGGGACTAACATAAGTTGAAGCATCTCGGGATATCGGAGATCGGGAAATCGGGAAGGCAAAGGGTTGCGACATCGGGGATTGTGAAACCCCGAAGCCCAAAATTTTATTTGTCTGTTGTGAACGGAAAAGCGATTGGGCCTAAAGGATGTAAGGAGCAGAAAAGACCTATAGGGAAATTTTACTAGAGATTCCAGTGGAGAATCGAAGGACCCACTTCGGCTTGAGGGAAAAATTAGAACAATCCTTAAGACTGGGAGGTCAGCGCAGAGGCCTTTTCCGAAGTAGACGGTGTTGCATCTGCGTCAGTTTTGGTATCAGAGCCCAGAAAGGATTCTTTTCTTTCTGTAGTAAGGAAAAATAAAATTTCACCATGCTTCCTAGAAGAAGGGACATGCAAACACCCGATCCGCCAGAGGAAAGGGAAATACAAAGAAGAAGAGGTAGGCAGGTGCCTGACCCAACCATGGCAAGGGAAATGCGGGATTTCCACGCCAGAATTGAAAACATGGAGACAGAACAGAGACGCAGAGTCAGTATTGGGGATCTTAGTGATTCTAAAAGTGAAGTGGAAGTTGAACATGAAGAAGAAGAAGTTGCAGCTGAAGATTCAACAAACGAACATTTGATTAGGGATATTTCAAGAATGGGTGCCAGGGGAAAAATGGACATTCCAGTTTATGAGGGAAACCTGGATGTTGAAGAGCTTCTAGACTGGATTAGATCTTTGGACACTTACTTAAACTATGAAGATGTTGAGGAAGACAATAAGGTCAGACATGTTTTCACAAGACTAAAAGGACATGCAGCATTGTGGTGGGATGAACTAAAAGTTGACAGACATTGCAAAGGCAAGCAGAAAATCAAGAGTTGGGATAGAATGATCGTGAAGATGAAGGCGAAATTCATCCCCAAAGATTACCAGATCACTTTGTTCAGGAGGATGCAAAACCTGAGACAGAAGTTGATGACAGTGAAAGAATACACTGAAGAATTCTACAGGCTAAACATCAGGGCAGGTCATCGGGAGAGCGATGATGAAAAAGTTGCCAGATACCTAAATGGCCTGAGATATGACATTCAGGATGATATGAGCATGGTAACCATCTGAATGGTGGAAGATGCTTATCAGGTGGCTCTAAAGGCTGAAGAGAAGCTGAGCCGAAAACAGGGTCAAAGAGGCCGAGGCAGAAGTCAAGCCAGGGTAAAATCAGTTGTCCCAAATAAAAATCAGAAACCCAAGGAGGACTAGAAGAAACCTCAGGCTCGGATTGAAAGAGGTGGAACCTCACTGCAAGGGAAGCACACTGAACAAAGAGGAGATTATGCTAATAATAATATTTTTCCTTGTACTAGAGGTAGAGGAAGAGGAAGAGGTGGAGTAATAAAATGCTTCACGTGTGGAAAGAATGGACACAAATCTTATGAATGTCCAGATAAGAAGAAAGAGAGTGGAGAGACTCACATCGCCGAAGCACAAAGGCAGAATGTTGAGGCAGAGGATGCTGAAGGTGGAAGATCGTTGATGATGTGAACAGTTCTTTTGACACCAGAGAAGGAGGTGGAGAACCCGGTACAAAGGAACAAACTTTTTCAGACTACTTGCAAAACCAAGGACAGGGTATGCAAGGTCATTGTGGACAGTGGTAGCATAGACAATCGCGTTTCAACAGAGATGGTAGAAAATCTGGAGCTGGAGACGATTGAACATCCAAGTCCATATGGAGTTTCATGGCTACAAAAGAGACATCAGGTAAATGTCACTAAACAATGTTTAGTTGAATTTAAGATAGGAGGATATAATGATAAGATACTCTGCGGTGTTATTCCTATGGATGTTTGTCATTTATTGTTGGGTAGACCATGGAAATATGACAGAAATGTGATTCATGATGGGAGGATGAACACATACACCCTAGAAAATAATGGGAGAACTCATATGTTGCTTCCAATCAAAGATAAGGAAGTGAAACCTGAAGTAAGTAACACTGTACTTCTCATGAGTGGGAAAGAACTCCTTAACGAGGTCAAGAAGAAGGAGGAACCACAATTCATTGTAGTCAGGAAACCAAGAATTGTTTTGACTAGCACAAGAGTGGACGATTTACCATAAGAGGTTCAGGAACTATTGGACGTGTTTGCTAACATAATAGTGGACGAACTACCTCGTTCGTTGCCACCAATCAGAAGTGTGAATCATCATATTGATCTCATATCTGGATCTAGTTTTCCAAAAAAAGTCGCGTACAGACTGATGCTGCAAGATAATGAAGAGGTCAAAATACAAGTCCAGGATTTTTTGGACAAAGGGTTGGTTAGAGAAATCTTGAGCCCATGTGTTGTTCCAACAATACTCAATCCAAAGAAAGATGGAGGTTGGAGGATGTGTACTGATTCAAGAAAAATTAAAAATATAACCATCAGGTATAGATTTCCATTGACAAGGATGGATGATCTGATGGATTACTTAAGTGGAGCAAAATATTTTTCGAAGATTGATTTGAAAAGTGGATATCACCAGATTCGTATGAGGGAAGGTGATGAATGGAAAACAACCTTCAAGACTAACGAAGGGTTGTATGAATGGCTTGTTATTCTGTTTGGCTTAACAAATGCACCAAGTACCTTTATGAGGTTGATGAACGAAGTCCTGAGGGAGTTCATTGGGAAATTTGTCATCGTGTATCTGGATGACATAATGATTTTCAGTAAAACAAAGGCAGAGCATCTGAAACACTTGGCTACTGTGATGAAGATATTATAGGAAGAGAAGCTACTGATAAACGTGAGGAAATCCTCATTTATGAAGACAAAGCTCATGTACTTGGGATTTGTTATTTTTGCAGATGAGTTGAGGATGGATCCAGATAAGGTGGAAGTAATCAAGAATTGGCCATCACCGAAGAGTATATTCGAGGTGAGGAGCTTTCACGGATTAGCTAGTTTCTACCGAAAGTTCATTAGGAATTTTAGTGGAATTAGTGCACTGATGATGGATACAGTGAAGAAAAGACACAAGTCTTTTCACTGGACAGAAGAGGCTAAGAAGAGTTTAACCTGTTGAAGAGGAATATCACAGAGCAACCAATTCTGGTGTTACCAGATTTCAAAAAGACATTTCAGGTGAAATGCGATGCAAGTGGATTTTCCATAGGGGAATTCCTGAGTCAAGAGGATAGGCCGATAGCATACTTCAGTGAGAATCTGAATGAAGCAAAGGTGAAGTACTCTACATATGACAAGGAGTTCTATGCTATCATCCAGGCATTGAAGAAATGGAGGCATTACTTGGTTCCCAAAGAGTTTGTCTAATACAGTGACAATCTTCCACTACAGTTTGTGACTCAACAGGAAAAGTTGAATCAAAGACATGTTAAATGGGTTGAATATATGCAAAATTTCACTTTTGTGATTAAACATATTTCTAGAACTGCTAACAAAGTTGTTGATGCTTTGAGCAGGAAGTGTTTGCTATTGGAGGAGTTCAAAGTCAAAACATTGGGTTTTGATGACCTCAGGGACATGTACAAGGATGATCCAGATTTCAAGGAGGCGTATGAAGCATATGAGAATTAAATCCTCAGAGACAGAAGACAATGGACAGAATACATGGTCCATGAGGGATTACTATTTAAGGGTAATAAACTTTGTATTCCAAAATGCTCCATGAGGGAGAACCTATTGAAAGAGAAACGTAGTGGTGGATTAGCACGACACTTTGGTCATGACAAGACATTTGAAAAATTGAATGAGTCATATTTTTGGCCGGGAATGCAGGTAGATGTCAAGAGGTTCGTGGACATATGCAAAATTTTCCAGCATTCAAAAGGAAAGAGACAGAATGCAAGATTTTTATCAACCATTGCCCATACCTGAGAGGCCGTGGGATGCAATCAGCATGGATTTTATATTGGGATTTCCAAGAACACAAACAGGATTTGACTCAATCTTTGTGGTGGTGGATAGATTCTCCAATATGGTACACATCATCCCATGTCAGAAAACCAGTGATGCAACCCACATTGCGAATCTTTTTTTCAAAGAAGTCATTCGACTTCATGGCTTACCAAGGAGCATAGTTTTGGATCGACACACTAAGTTTGTGGGACACTTTTGGAGGACCTTATGGAAGAAGCTGGGAACTAACTTGTCATTTAGGTCAGCTTATCATCCTTAGCCGGATGGACAAACATAAGTGGTAAACAAAAGTCTGGGAGACTTGCTGAGAATCTTGGTGACAGAACACCACAGCCAGTGGGATAACATATTACCACATGCGAAGTTTGCTTATAATGATTCAATCAATAAAAGTACAGGGAAGAGTCCATTTCAGATTGTATATGGAATAAAACCAAGGGGAATTTATGAACTGAGAGATTCAGAACAGAATGTGACTAGAAGTTCTAGTGCAGAAGATTTTGCAGAGGTGATGGAGGAACTTCACAGCCAGGTGAAGGAGCATTTACAGAATTCAAGCTAGGAGTATAAGCGAAGAGAAGATCAACGCAGGAGACAACTTCAGTTTGAGGTTGGTGATTTTATTATGGCACACCTAAGAAAGGAAAGGTTCCTGAAGGGAACATATAATAAACTGAAGATGAAGAATATTGGACCGTGTAAGATCTTGAAGAAATTTGGGGCAAATGCTTATGAGATTGAATTACCCGATGG
>JZKD02S1737691.1:102474-112938 GCA_000966675.3 Picea glauca | reverse complement strand
ATGTTCCAACTTATACATATCTCTCTTTTCACACTCCTTTAAATCATGTCTCATCACAATTTTATAGTAACATATATGGTTATGGTGGCTTAACCACCTAACCTTTAACCACAACTTTAAATGTTATATTCGAACATATCTACTACGCATTATTATTTAGTATTTACTAAACATTACATAACACTAACATCATAGAAGCTCATAGTTTTCTCCTCTAACATCCCCACTAACATGAGAGCTCCAGTAAATCTCTCAATAACAAACCAAAACACTTCTTGCTATTGCGCCGCAACACACATCTTCTCTCCTCCAAATTTGGAACCCTCCATTGATGTTGCATCATATTGCCATCGCCCTCATGTTGAAGGTAGAGCTCTATTGAACTCCCCTAGTCAATCATGTATACTAAAATCTTCTCTTCAATTCCCTCAACTTGGAGATTTTCCTTTTAAGCCCCCAACAAGCCCCTTGACCATCCAAAACTCAATTTGAAGGCCGCACATGAGTTAGCTCCCATCTACCAATTCACCTACACATCCAACAAAAATGCTCACTAGTTTTCTCGGAGAGCAACCTCGTTACATGATGTGTCTCCAATATTGTTTCCATTATACAGAAGTAGATCAAAAAGAAGGTCTAGAAACCTTGATCAAACTCAAGTCAACTATTTGAAAACAGTACTAGAGATTTGTGTGGAAACCTTCATCAAACACTATGCCTCAACAATTGTTCTCATACCTCAAAAAAATATCCCGAAAAATATACTCAAATTTTTACAAGGATTCTTTATATTTTTATGCAACCAACAAATATTGTACACACCATTCTTTAGGTTTCTCTAGATCCTATGCTTATTTTCATTGCCATTCTCCATCACATCACCAAAATTCTGAAAAGATAAAAGCAAATTCTTAAAATACCAAGTTGCTCACATCTATACTTTTGGCACAGTTTTAATGTCTTGAACATCTTGCCAACATGTGGCATTTGTATTTGTATTTTTCACACTACAAGCATAACTAGGTTAGAGCAAACTCTAGTGTCTTTGTGACTATTTGCCATTGGAATCACACTATTTCTCTTAATTTTATGTAGGCGTTTCAATTGTCCCACATCCATACCACTTACTCAGGCCCAACATTACAAACGCATCAACCATACCTCAAAAACTATGGAACCCAAAATATACTCATAATTTTACTAGGATTCTTCATATTTTTATGCAACCAGTTACCAAACAAACACAATACACATCATTCTTTAGGTTTCTCTAGATCCTATGCTTGTTTTCATTGCCATTCTCCATCACCAAGATTTTGAAAAATAAAAACAAATGCTTAAAATACCAAGTTGCTCACATCTATATTTGTGGCATGGTTTAGTGTCCAAACCATCTTCCCAAAGTGTGGCATTTGTACTTGTATTTTTTAGGCTGCAATCATAACTAGGTTAGAGAAAACTCCGATGTCTTTGTGAATATTTGGCATTGGACTCAAACTATTTCTCTTAATTTTATCTCAACGTTTCAATTATCCTATGTCCATATCACTGTGTTGCCAAATCTAAGCACCGTGTCCGCACAAAATCATTCGACTTCCTTGCAATTTCTAATAGAGTTGTTTTTAGTTTGACTTCTTTCTTCTGGAGTCACATCTACAATATGGAGATAGGGATTTTTTATGGGGCATCTCAAACAATCGTTTCTCTTTGAGCTTATCCGATGTTCTTTGCGGTTTGCTAGGTAACTACTAACAACATCTCAATCTCTACCTTCGCTTTCTCTACTTGACAATTTTCTCTACTAGGTGACTTCAAGTTTATGGGACATCAATGTTCTTGTCTTCTAGTTCATGAGGTATCTTGGACATATCGATTCATGAAATTAATGCCTACGTTGATTTATCACCTCTGCAATCACCTTCTAATAATCCCATTCATCTCCTGCTTATTAGGTAGGAAGAGGCCAGGAGCATCTACAGAGTTCCTGAATGGGGAAAGGTGCCATCAATATGTAAAGTGGCTAAAGGAAGCAGGAAACCTTAGAGGATGAAGAAAATTCTATAGTAGAAGAAGCCAATGATCAAACATGGGAGCATCATTCAATTGAAGAAGAAAGTGAAGAAATTTCTGTAGACAAAAAACTTTAAAATCAAACACATCGGGATTCTCCATGTGAATAAAAGCAATCAAAGGAGGAAATTTCTTCTCATCTGAGATCCCAAAAGAAATTTCACAAGCCATTGTTGCAGATACATTAAAGAAGATCAAACAAAGGAGAAACAGGGGGGCAGAAGAAGAAGAAAGAAAATAAAGTACAAAAATGAATTTTCATATGTCGTTATATTTGTCTTTGTTATAATTTGGTCATAATATACCTTGAGAAGGTTTAAGTTTAAAATTCGTGCTACTCTTATAGATGCCCTTAAGGTCAAGTCAGTTATTGTAGTGTAGTCTGAAAGTCAGAATGGGATTTGGTATTTTTAATGAAAATCATTTTGTTAAGCTAAAAACTATATATCAATGAATCATGATTAATCATTCATAAATTAGGTCTCCTTCACAAATTAATCAATGAATTAAAGAAAATGTTATGTGAGGCAAGATTTCACAGAACTAAATAATTCTGTCAAATCAAGTTGCAATTTGGATTTGAATCTCTAGAACCGATGATTATGATATTCTAAAATGCTAAATAAGGCATAAATTCCACTTTGTGCATTAACAACAGTTGTTTAAGTTACACTACACGTCAACTAAATGCTTTACTCAAGTTCAAAATACTAGGTTATCTAGTTATGTGAAGTTAGATTTGATATAACTAAATTCTTTATTTTACTGATTTCATGTGATGAAGGTTTTCAGGAATAGTGGGGCCCTCCGACAAAAGAAACTTAAAAATAAATAAATAAATATGCTACTTTTTCTTATTGAATAAGGTCACCCCATGTACAGGACGGTTAGACGTCCTCAAGGAGATCAAGGTACATCTCAATGTCCCCTAGGGCAGGGGATGTCCGAGAGCCATCGCCAGAGTCACAAAGATCCACTTTATCAGGACATGGGGGATGCGTCCCCTACCCCCGAGATGTGTCCTCATTGTACATCAATTACACAAGACATCAATTTGAGATTACAGTAAAATAACCCCATAAAACATCGATGACGTTGTTTAAGAGAAGCAAAACCTTTTTTTTCTCTAATTTGCAAGAGTTGATCCCAATTCCAATCCTTCAAAAAAATCTTAACCTACTGGATTTGTAGAAATTTAATTTTTTAGATCGTTTAAATTAAGCTCTATATTTTTTAGATCTTGAAAAGCTAATTCTACATTTTTAATATTTGTGTTGTTGTCTCCATCCCCTTGTCCCCTAAACATTGAAGGGTATCCTCTGGCTATATTGCAAACTCGTCACCCAATTCTCCCATTCTTGAAAGTTGAGGTAACATTGATCAATCATTAATATCGTTATGATAAGAATAGAAGGAACGCCAAAGAAGAATATAAAACTAATACAAATTCCAAGCATCAATTAAAAATCGAAGATAGAAACTTTCACCCAAATGATGTTTCATAATAGAGGAATGCATTCGCTTTATCCTCAAGGGTTTCATTAAAGAATTGCATATTAACACAAACCAAGAATTAAGCGTTAGACTTGTAGTTGTCATACAAAAAAACATAAAATAAAACATAGTCCACCGCCAATTGCATGCTAAACATCAAACTCCCCAAGCCAATACACAGTCATATACTGCAGTCACATGCACAAGATATTCATTTAGTTGAGCTAACTTATTTGATGCTTTGAAAAATATCCATCTATAGACCTCATGCAAAATGGGTCGTAGCCACTAAGGGGATCAATTTCCCACATTTCCTTCCTTCAGTGGGGTAGAAATATTTTACCTGGGCGAGCAATAGCTAGAATGATCCCAGGAAGACCAGCTCCACTCCCCACGTCCACCAAATTCAATCTGACACTTTCCATTGTGGGGCAATTATTCTTATATGCATTTTCAATGATAGGAAGGAGCGCAAGTGAGTCTTCCACATGCCTCTCCATTACAGCACAATGCTCAGTGACTGCAGTGAGGTTCATACGCTGTCAAATTGAAAAACAAAACAAAGAAGAGTAAGCCCAGGCTTTTCAGAACAATGTCTCTAGCCCTTAACACCACACATTATAACTTAAACAAGCATACAACGTTGTCAACTTCACTTTTTACATATTGAATGGTAGACTTAACAGTACTTGTGCATTTGTTACAACAATTGGAAGTCATAATCCCCGTTAGACTTCACAAAGACAATGCCCATCAAACTAAATAAAGGCACAAGTTTTTAAAGTCATGCAAGAGCATCTTTATTCTTAGAGGTAGCATAAAAATAGGCATGCTTGCGAAAGTCGTTAGAGACCTAATTTTTAGCAGCATGTAGATATTAATAAACAAAAAAGTTGTTTTTTGAGGTCTGGTATTATCAGTGGATCTGTGAATAAAATTGAAGCAGACACATTTATTTTTTGTGTAGATTGTAGTCTCTGAGCTAGCTAGTGAAAATGGTGAGAGAAAGCATCCAATAAATAAGAAATTAGGGGAAAGGCACGGTCTCTGTGCGAGAGCAAATTTGTCTCTGTGATTATGGGTGTTGTTTTTGTGATTGAAGTGCTTCCTATGTTATTGTTTTATTGTTCCATTTAGTGGAAAAGTTTTGATTTCTTGGGTAAAGGTATAGAGGCTAACTCCAAGAAAAGATAAAATTCTGCATTTCTTAGGTCAGCTTCAGCGATACCAAGACCTTAACCAAAGGGATATGTCACATAGAAGTGGACAAGATAACTCTCCATTACATGGAAAAGAAAACAAGGTTGATGTCTAAAAACAAATTTCTATAGTACCCTATTCAACTCTGCCAATGAATCTTAAGCTTGGGTTTTTCGAAGTGGATAATAAAAGAGCTATTAATGAGGAAGTGTTGAAGAAAATCCAGAAGCAAGGAGGAGGTTACAAAGTACTGTCTGAAAGGGTAATTATTAGGTTCGAGTACAATGGAAAATTAGAGGATAGTATTTTTAAGATGAAAAGATATGATGAGGAGGCATTCAGGTTTTAGGTTATAAAAGTAGACAAGCAAGTTAGACAAAAGATCACAAGTTAGCCATGTTGGTTGGAAAGAGTGGATCGACTAACGTGTAAAGTGTCGGTAGCTTACAAGTTCCCCCTTCACCTCATAAATAAGCAATTTCCCAAACGAACATATACTAATTGTAAGCAACATGGATTCTAGGAGCAGAGTTACAGATGAGGCAGTCTTCTCAAAACTTGTTTGCATATACCAAATTGCATGCCACGCAGATTACAAGGGCATAAATGCAAGGGAGTCAAATTGTGGAGCTTTGTTCCAGACCATTTGGAGAAATTCCAAAAATAAAACATGTGCACCTGACAGAAGATCAAAACCTGTAGCATGTGGAGCAAAGTTTTGTGGTTTGGCCCTTTGAACTGGAGGTTCTTGATGCAGGAGTATGCCTTTTGTTATTAGTGTTAGCATAAAAATAGGCATGCTTCTGAAAAATATTATTATAGACATGATTTTTGGCATGAAGATTCTAATCAATATCGAATTTTGCAGTGAATGTGAACAAAGATAGAGCTCAAAACTATGGGTAAGGGAGAATAGTTTAATGGTTTCAAACATGTGACCTCTGTTGAAAATGGAAACTCAATAAACACTAAATTTAGAATAAAAAGATGAAAACAAATACCTGGTTCCATTCAAGGAGGGTATTGACGAAGAGCGAGGTTTGTTCCTGCTGTTTCATACTCAGTGTATCGAGCAAACGCGGATTGTCGTGGCAATTCTTCTGTGCTTCGATATTCTTAGTGGAAATTTTACATGTAATCTTGTACGAGAATGAACTGGGCTTTCTAGCAGTGCCGAAGGCATTTGAATACGAGTGGAGCTGGTCTCTGCCCACACTCCATAACAACAATTTCGTTGTCACTGTTGATGCTGCACATGAACACAAATGACCCATTTTGGCGAGACTAGATATTAAGTAGCATATATATATATAACCACCAAATCAGATAAATTAGTACGAAATCGTGGAGACTGTCACCTCACATTTAAAAAAATGTGGTGGGAAACTCATTAATATTTTTCCACGAATCCACTTCGTGGATGGTATGGTTGTTAAACCGCAGCAAATGTGGTGGGAAACTCACCAATATTTCTCCATTTTGTGGATGGTATGGATAATATTTCTCCATTTTGTGGATGGTATGGATGTTAAACAGCAATTCAAGGATACTAAGTTTGAACTTGTGACCTCTCCCCATACCAAAAGATATGTACACTTCTCATTAATTACTAATTGTGCTATTCCATGGGACTGTCACCTCATATGACTAAATTGGTAAAGTAATATTATGTAGAGTAATATATGATTGTTTTGGTGATGATAAACACTGTGTGATTTCGCAAATTGTCGAAGGGGTTTACGTAGGTGGTTGTATGGTGGATGTTGATATATTGCATTATTTTTCATTTATTATATATAATATTAATGTAATTTATAAATTTTAGGTATAAAAGTTTTTGATGTTATTAGTCCTTGTCTTGGTATAGTAATTGATTTGTTATAAGTTTTTAATTCTTTGTATGTGAATTGAGTTCTTTGTTTAAGTTTTGAGTTGAATTTTTATAAAATCTTTTATCTTTATTTTGATTAATTAAATATTTTTCAATTTTATTTTGACTAATTATATATGTTAATTTTGATTTTATTTTGAGTAATTACATATGTTAATTTTTTCGTTGGTCTCAAATCAAGGTAATGTTTTATTTTGTATGAAAACTTTGTTCTCAAACTTAGGATAGTGCATTTCATTCATTTGGGTTAATGTTGGTGTTGAATGTAGCACTAGTTAGACATTTTTTTTAATGAAATCAAATTTTCAAACTTTAATAGACATGCCACGACCTCTTTCGAACCTTCTACATGGCCTTTGTTGCGCTCTCCATAACCTTCATGTGCACCATCTTGCTTTACACCACCTAGCAACCACTAGAGATTCATTAACTAGATTCAAATTAGATATTGATCTCCATAATGTTGCCACCTTTGTCGCTTCATTCCATTCTTCAGAGATCTCCATCAAATCTCAAAACCACACTGATTTACAACCACTTCATTCCATTCGTTAGAGAAATCCCTCGAATCTCAAAACCAAACCAATTCACAAATATAAAACTATAGTTGAACCACTCTGACGGATATTCTACCATAAGACTAAGATGGCAAAGGCTCGGGCCTTGCACCAGATGATGTTTCTAAATCTGAATTATGCTCAGCAAGAGAATTTATGCGACAGAGGAGGGGAAGTGGAAATAGGAACACAAACCAGACTTTGATAGTAGTGAGATGCAAAGTTGGTAGTAGAGAATAGCCATAATCATCAATAGCTTACCTTAAACGAGTATTACTTGAGCAATTAAGGAATAACATGTGCCTCGCGAGTTCTTGTTTGCAGAACTTCGTAAGCTACTAATCATGAATATTGTCCTCAAGACCTTGGGCTTTGTTGGGGAGGGATAGACCTTTCTCCTTACTCAACTGGCCCTTTTGACTCGGAGAAGAAAGAATAGGGTAACACAGTGGCATATGCTTCCATAGGCGCAAATGGTTTAAAATCAGCCAATCAAGTTTATCTAAGCCAAACAATCGACCTTTCCCACGTTTCTTGCACCATTTCAACTGTCTTTGTCTTTCATTGTCATTTGTCACAGAGTAAGACCCCAATCATCCTATTTCCTTTCAAGATTAGTGCACCTATGATTCCCTTTATGTGACCCACCGTTATATTTTGTTTGTTAGCTCTTCATGTCCCCCATTGTTTGTTCTTTCAATCATTTTTGTTTACTCACACTCTAAGCTTGCATTTGAATTGACTGGAATTCTACTAGTTATGATCAATTGCATGGAACATAGAGAGAAGAATGGGCATCCAACTTAGAGTAAGTCTGTCACGAGTAGTCACTTAGGCAAGTCAAATCAGTTTGGTAATTGCATTTGATAGGTGTGAATGTCAATGTGTTGCAACAAGTGTAACTATATTTGGCATGTATGAATTTTGATGTGAACGTTGATGTGTTGCAACAAGTGTAACTATATTTGTCATGTGTGAATGTTGATGTGAATGTCGATGTGTACTTGGGTTGACAAGTGTAATCTAGGCTACGCTTGGCACATCCTATCACATGAATAATCGCAGTAAGGTGAAGTGGACTACATCTCATGTGCATGCTTACGTGTTCTTTGTTGGAAATATTGTTGTCATTCATGTCAAATACAAGGGGAGACTATAGATGTCCAAGATAAATATCACAAGCCTACAGATGTCCAAGACAAAGATTGCAAGATGGAGATTGTTGAAAGTATTACTTTTGGATTTTTGATAGTCAGTTTGGATACCTCATCTTTGAAGGCATTTTTATCCTACATACCTAGATCAAATGGGAGCACAAGTTATATGGTTGGAAAGCTTATTTCGAGACCTTTCCAATGGTATATGGCATTCCCTCTAACTTGTTAGGAATGAGGAGATATGAATTTTTCCATCCAAAAACCCAGCTAGAAAATTGAGGTCGACTGAACCAATCTTTACAGGCAGCGCATAAAGTGGGGATAGAATTACTATAAAGACAAGAAAGATGTGCACATTTGTAAAGAAACCATGCAAGAGATCAAGTTTGAGGTGCGTAGAAGTGATTTGAGGTGCACTAAAGGTGTTGGGGTGTCTTTTGGGGATCTAAAGGTGTGCAAGAGAAGTATAGGGGATTTTCTTGGGGTCTTTCTTGTTCTCAAGGTGCGCTATAGGACTATGATGTTGTCGTCACTGTGATGTTGCCATGTGTGTTATTCAGAGGTTGTGATGTTGTTGGCATTATGATATTGTTGTATGCACTATGTTGACTCAAATTTCCATCACCTATATTAAAAACTCGCAAATTATTGTCAAGCCTATGATTTTGATTACTACATAGCTAATAGGTGGGGTCCCATTTAAAAGAAAATTAAAAAGAATTTATTTGCAATCATTTCTCTCAATACTTGTACACTTCTATTTCAGAGATGGAATCATTAAAGTTTTATGGCTATGGAAAGTCTTGGCATGTTGATATGAGTCAGTTTTGATTGTCTTTCATATTCACTTGATAACATAGCATTTATCAAAGAATATTATGAAGTTCATGCTAAGTTTTCATCATAAATGAAAAAAGAGTTTAGAGTAATTCTACTCATGCAATTGAAATAAATAAATGCAAGTGCTATGATGCATATACTTCTCTCATGCATAAGAAGCAATATTGTCGTCAAAGTTATAGCCTATTTGTCAAAGGTTTTATGGCCTAAGTCATTTAAAAGTCCTTAGTGGAAATAAACTTATGTGATAAATGATACAAGTTATGAGTTGCAAGTGTTAAATGGAAGATATGATACCCATGGTTTGTATGCAAAATTATATGTCACAATCTTGGTCTATGGTAACGTGATGGTAATGTTACATATGGTGCATGGTTGAAATTTTGAAAGGTGGTTTGTATGTTATTGTTGCATGGTATAAACTTTGATTGAGCCATGTAATATGATAGTCACACGATTCAATGCAGTGTTTGACAATGACGAATATTTTACTCCATATTCGCAATATGGATTTGATTAGTTATATGAAGTGACAATGGAAGATTTTTATGATTGAAGTGTTGACATGGAATATGTGTTTGATGCTCTCCTGGCTTGGGGTTTGAGCTTGTGATTGGTTAATAGCATGTGGCAAAGGTCGACTTTAGTTGATGTGGCATATGTGTTTCACGATTTCTGGTTGTGGTGAGTAGTGGAATTGGCCATGCATTGAATTCAACGAGACGTGGGCATTTACTCCATAGTGTCGAGTCCATCACCTTGCTATCTTGTGGGTTTTCGAGTTTCATTTCATTTTTTGTTGCCATTGAGAGAGCTTGACGCTTTAGTCGTTGAGAAACCCTCATTCTTGGTGGTGGTTGTAATTGTTTTGGGCTCTTGGCACTAGTATAAAATTGTGTTTGAATAAGGTGTGAGTTCGGAACTGATTATACATCTCTTGCAATGCATTTGTCATTATATTGGTTAAGTTTAGCTCTGGTATGCATGTGATGTACATGGAAATGTCTTCTTCTCCCTTACTCTACCATTTCTTGAAGAAAAATGAAAGGAAATGTATTTTTGTTAAAATAATTGTTTGACTTCTGGTTTTTCCATATTTATTCTACCACTTTCCATTTGTTCCTAATTGATTTAATGATAAAAGGTGAATGGAAGTCTCGGGTTTTCATTGTTGGTTCGTATACAAGTAAAACTCAACTCAAAGATTGATTTATCCTTATTGGTTATATTTTTTGTGTTGAGTTTATGAAGAACG
>JZKD02S1737691.1:36184-62453 GCA_000966675.3 Picea glauca | reverse complement strand
TCACATTTAATATGATACAATAATATGATTCTTTCCTATAAAGCTTGTTGTGTTTTATTGTATGATTCCTTGATCACACACATAGGTTTATATTGAGTTTATGCTATTGCTATCATCACGTTGGTTGGTTGCGTTCTTTTGCAGGATCATCATTGTATGAACGTTGGAATGGAGCTAGGATGGCGATGGTGAGAGGAAGTGATGTTTAAACGGTATGTCACCTATCCCTCTTTAGTTAGTAAATTCAATATCTAAAACTTAAGGAAAGAGTCATGTTCTGGTGTGTTTTGTTCTAGATCTAGGTGGATCTAGGGAGATCAGTTAATGTCTACACCTACCGATTAGTCCGATAACATTGAGTTCCCCCATCAAGTGAGTAAAATTATGTTGGATTTGGCTCCGGGTGAGCCACTTGACTTGGTGTAGGAGTTGCGCTGCCTTGACAACTCGATAAAACTGGATCCATTGCTGGCGAGTGCCCTTGACCTGTGTGTCCACTATTTGATCAGTGGATGCTTGTTACATGTAGTTAGGGTTGAGCTATATTGGTATCAGCTGTTCGACGATCTTATAGGTGTCCAAAAATGGTGGAAAATATGGTCGAAGGAGGTCCACATTGAATATTGGATGTAGACCAAGGAAGGGTGGAGTGTTGAGATCAAAAGCATTGCTACCCACAACCTTGGTGATACTGTAAGGCCCATAACGAAGTGGGCAAAGCTTACGATGGGGCCCGGTGAGACACTCTTTCTACAAATGTAACCAGACTTTGTTGCCAACCTGAAACTGGTGTGGTACCTTGTATTTATGATGGCCCTGCTTGTACTTAGCATTGGATTTCTGCAAAATCTCCTAGACTTGTTGGCATATGTGATGAATCTGGTGGCTTTGTCGATCATAGACTAATTAGGGGAAGAATTTGTATGTGCGATGGCAAGAGGAAGTGCAACATCAATGGGTCCCAAGGGTTGGAATCCTAGACCCACCTGAAATGGGCTATGGCCAGTGGAACTATGGAGAGCCCTGTTGTAACTGTGTTGGACATATGGGAGACTCTCGTCCCATGTACGGGGATGCTTAGAATTGTACATGCGCAGGATGTGCACAATCATCCGATTGACAACCTTGGTTTGGCCATTGGTTTGGGGGTGGAAAGAAGTGAATTTTGTAAGCTTGGTGTCCAACAGAGACCAGAGAATCGACCAAAAGATGCCGAGGAACCTGCTGTCTCGGTCGAAGATGCTGGTCTGTGGTATCCCAAAGTGAACCCAAACTCGTTCGAAGAAGAGCTTGGTAGTATCTACTGTTGTGACATTATTCTTATTGGCTATGAGGATGGCCATCTTCGAAAACTGATCAACGACCACAAACACACAGTCATTTCCGTGCTTGGTGGACGACAAACCAGACATGTAATCCATGGAGATGGATTCCCATGGCTTCTCGGGAATAGGAAGAGGGGTGTATAAATCTTGCTTCTTGATGGTTGGCTTGGAAATGGCGCATGAAGTGCAAGTTATGATATACTTGCTGACGTCCTATCAAAGTTTTAACCAATAAAAACGTTTTTGAAGAATGACCACAGTTTTCTCGACGCCAAAATGTCCTGCCACCAAACTATAGTGGGCTTCCCAAATCAACTTTGCACGCTCGCTTGCAGGAACACAGAGATGGCCCGGGTGACATAATATTCTATTCTGAATGTGAAAATCAATGACAGTGGCACTTGTACCCAAGAGTTGATATGTGGTGCTGAAGTCCGGATCTTGCTGGTAAAGTTGGGGCCACTTTGATGTTTCAAGTCCACAAGAATGGAGCATAGTGGTGACTGCAGCCACAAGAGGTTGACTGAGGAAGTCAACGACATGATTGGAGATACTTGTCTTATACTTGATGTTGAGATAGAACTGTTGTAGGTAGGTGGATCACTTCTGATAGAAATCATTCTGCATTTTGCCCTGTGTCTGTATGAACTGCAGAGGCTTGTGATCAGTGTGTATGATTGTCTCTTTCCCCAGAATGTAATGTTTCCATTGATGACAGGCTTGTACATTGGAATACATTTCCTTGTCATAGGTGGGGTATTTTCGGACAATATCGAAGAGTGTCTCACTATGGTATGCCACCGGATGCCAGTGTTGAGTGAGAATTGTGCCCACATCATAGTCAAATGCATCAGTCTCAATCTCGAATGGTTGTTGTAGATCGAACAAGGAGAGTACGGGAGCTGAGCACAAACGATGTTTCAGATCTTTGAATGCTCTTTGATGCTCCTTCCCCCACACGAACTTGGCCCTACCATCACCCTTCGTCACCTGGCTGAGAACCCATGCAATATGGGAGAATCCCAACATGAACCATCGGTAAAAATTGGCTAGTCCCAAGAAGCTCCGAAGCTCGGTCATTGTGGTCGGGGCTGGCTAGTCACAAATGACTTGGATCTTAGCTCGATCAACATGTATGCCATGCTCATCAACAATGCATCCTAGGTATTGGACCTTGTTCATGCCAAAAGATAATTTTTCCAAGTTGTCATAAAGTTTGTGTTGCCGCAGAGTGCTCAAAACCTGCTGAATATGCCGCATGTGCTCCTCCCACATTCTGCTGAAGATGAGGATATCATCCAAATATACTACCACAAAGGAGTTGGTGAAGGGTCTTAATACATCTTCCATCAACCTCGCGAAAGTGGTTGGTGCATTTGTTAAGCCAAAGGGTATGACTAGCGATTCGTAGAGAAATTCTTTAGACTTGAAAGTTGTTTTCGAGACATCAGTTGGTTCGATGGGAACCTAGTGGTAGCCAGACTTCAGGTCAATCTTGTTGAAGAATTTTTTCCCCTTGAGTTGGTTCAGAAGGTCATCAATCCTGGGAATGGGGTAGCAGTTGCTGATTGTGATTTTGTTTAAGGCTCTATAATCAATGTAGAGTCGCCAAGTCCCGTCCTTCTTCTACACTAGTACAATCGGGATTCTGCAAGGGGAGGAGTTGGGTCTGATGTGCCCCTTTTGAAGAAGCTCTTGGATCTGATGCTTGATTTCATCATTCTCCATTAGCGAGAGCCGATAGACTGGTCCATTAGGTAGAGGTGCGTCCAAGGTCAGATCAAATGGATGCTTGAGTTGGCAGTGTGTCGATACCCCTATAGGTGAGACAAAGATGTCTCTGTATTCTTTCATGATCCCATCCACTTTCTTCTGCTGCAAAGAGAGGTGTTGTGTAGAGGCCACACATGTGGCGGTGACCTTTTTCTTACCGTGAGAACGGATAACAAAGAAGATGAACTTCTTGGTCTGCGAAATGACCTTATAACATTTCTTAACAGAGATTAAAGAAATAACAGTAGGCGGTGCCACCTCTGGGATACTGTACAATTGTCTACCCAAAGTAATAATAACACTACAGAGTCTAGACTCATACACAACATGATGCTTCCACAAATATGGTTGTCCTAAAGTAACATCACAAACTTCAAGGGGATAAATATCACACAGTACCTCATCTTTGAAAGGCTTGATGTCGTAGGGCAGATGACACTGTTGGCTGACACGTAGATCTCTTCCTTGACAAAGCCAACCGATGGTGTAGGGTTGCGGGTGCGGTGTCGTTGGCAGGTTCAGCCGCTTGATGACCTCTGCTGAAATCAGGTTCTTTTGACTATCATTGTCTACAATGAAATGAATCAGAGCCCCCTTGACCCACATCTGCCAGTGAAAGAGGCGTTCCCCTTCCTCTAGTTCTTCTGGTTCGCTTGGCCAAAATTTGGTTGTAGCGACCATGGCACTAGGTTCAACATTGATAATCTACTTCCCTCCTTCGAGATGTGACTCAGAATCATAATCGACCTCTGACTCGAAAGCCTTCAACTCAGCCATGAGGGACTGCCTGAAGCGACATTCATCGGTGTTGTGCCAAGGAATTTTATGGTAATCACACCATTTTCCCGTGTCCTTCTTCGTCTTCTCATTTCCCTTCTTGTGTTACTGCTTGGATGGATTGTATTGGGGGCGGATGTAACGTTCCCCCGGCCACCCGCAGGCCGGGGTACATTCCAGTGCAATCTCTCATGCTCTGACACCAGTTGGTAATGGGTGGCCGGGGGACTCCACTCCAGTGCAATATCTCATGCTTTGACACCAGTTGGTAACATCCCCAGCCTTAAACAGGTCGGGCCATGCTACTCTAGGGAACACTTTCATTCTCTTACTGCGGAACATACGGTAACATACCTAATAATCAACCGAGCTATGCCACATAAATTTTCTCTTCAAACTGCATGCAACTTAAACATATACATACAACACTCTTGCAGAAGCTTTACATATAAACATAAACACACAATTACATTATGTAATATACGAGTTTGTACTGAAATAACAGTAACCATAGATATGCAACATATACAGGAAAATACCCATAAACATACATGCAATTATAATCACATATACGATAAACCATAACATAAGCACGTAAATAACAATGCAGTATATCATTTTATCATACGATTGGTACTTATCTTGGAAATATTGTCACCAACTGTGTACAAACCGTCCACAAACCTCCCAACCTTAGACTACACTGTTCATCACTCTCAACAGTGAGTCACCCCCGAGCTGGGACTGAACTCCACCCGGGTAAAGGGTTCCTAACTAGGCTAACGCTCATGGACAACAAGAAAGACTCCATCTCAGGTGCTCACTCAACTAAAAACCTACAACCTCTCATTCCCCACATCCCCGTCCCACCCAAGGAAGTGTGCCCCTTCTCTACTCAACAGTTGCTCGACTGCCCCACTTCCTTTCTAGGGCTTCAACAACAGGTTGGACCAGAAGTCTCAGAGCACTGTAGCTGTAGTTTAGCACCTTCGGGAATCAATCCCCAACAATTCTCTCGCTCAGATAATTTCTCACAGGCCTGACAACCCGCTTCTTCAATCCTGCTCCAAGCTAACCAGGTACACCAACTGGAAAAGGCTATGGGAACAGGCTCAAATATGGTGAAATGGATGTCTCAAGGATAACGAACTGCGTGAGTGAAAACGGTCATGGAATCATTGATTGGATAATTGACTGATGGAAGGAATCACCGTGAAACTTATCGTGAAAATGATGGTAAGAATGATGGTCAAGCTGCTGGTAAGAATTCCCATGAAAAGTGACCAAATGAGCTAAGTCCCCCCATGATATGAATGCATGTCCCCAACTTGACACTTGTCATATCGAAAGTTACTTTGGTCCACTTGTCCCCAACTTTAGAACTTAGGATAAAATAATTATCCATACTTTATGCTTTAGGAAATATTAATATAATATTCCCTTGACTTTTTGGCCCTCCCTTTCCCTAACTGGTGAAGTTCAGTCCCCCATCTTTTTTATCGTGGTCGGTCTGCGCGCAACAATGTATTTTATATTAATCATGAGATATGTACAAAATAGGCACATTGGCCTTTAACATCTAGGCGTTCCGACCTAATACCAAACATAATCATCCCAACTTATAGTAACTGGGTCACCAGCCTATAACACATATCATATAGACGAGGCTTGTTGTCCTCCATACTGCGCGCAATTTAACCACTACGTGTTGTATCTGAGAATGTGCATACTACATCATTTTATTGCGCAGTTCATGCGCCCACTATGCCATGGGATGCGAATTACAAAATGATGTCAAAATAGCTCATCAGCTTAAGTACACTTTTATTACATTTACAATTGGGTTCGACCGAGGGATATTACAATCCCCTCCCCTTATTTATGCACTGTCCTCAATGCATCATACACCCATACACAACAAAATTTTCAAAAATCTTCAAAAAGATGTGGGTATTCTATCCGCATTGCATCCTCATGCTCTGAAGTAGCGTCCTCAAGACTGTACCAGGTCCATTGAACCTTTACAAGCCCTATGTCTCGGTTCCAGAGCTGCTTGACTTTTCGGTCCAAAATGTGCACCGGATGCACTTGAAAAGCGCCTTCTTTCTCCACTTGAATCACATTCCAATCAATAACATGATTAGCATCAGGTATATATTTCTTTAGCAATGACACATGGAAGACATTATGAACAGACATAGATACAGGCAATGCAATCATATAAGCAACTAGACCAATCCTCTCTAGGATTTCAAATGGCCCACAAAATCTAGCTGCCAACTTGGTGCAACTTTTAAATTCTGCTTAATTTTTATCATTTGGTCCTCCATCTCCTTGAACAACTCTGGCCCAACTACTGTCCTATCAGCTTGATTATCCCAACTCACTGGATTATTGCACTTTCTGCCGTAAAGTGCTTCAAATGGGCTCATCTTCAATGATGTATGATAGACATTGTTGTAAGCGAATTCTACCAAGTGTAGGTAGTCTTCCCATTTCGATGGTTTGTCCATCACATACATTCTCAGTATATCTTCTATCATTCTGTTCACCCTCTATGTCTGTCCATCAGACTCAGGATGATAAGCTGTACTAAAGTTTAGATTCATTCTAAATTCTTTGAACAATCCTTTCTAGAAATTCGAGGTGAATTTTGGGTCTTTTTCGGACACAATTGTTTTAGGAATTCCGTGCAATCGTGCCACTTCTTTCATAAAAATATCAGCAACATCTGTTGCCTTGTGAGTAGTTTTCAGTGGAATAAAATGGGCATCTTTCGTAAGCTTTTCCACCACCACCATGATCGAATCATGCAGCTTGCTCATTCTAGGCAATCCCGTAATAAAATCCATTGTCACCACTTCCCACTTCCATTCAGGAATGGTTAAAGTTTGCAGCAACCCTGTTGGGTGCCTATTCTCAGCTTTAACTTTCTGGCATTCCATACATCTAGCGATGTATTCAACGATCTCTATCTTCATACTTGGCCAAAAGTAATGGCTCTTGATTGCTGCCATGGTTTTCTGATATCCAGGGTGCCCTGCATAAGGAACATTATGCATTTCATGCAAAATCATACGTTTCAGGTCCTAGACATTTGGTACAAAAATTCTCTTCTTGCGCAATAGTATTCTATCTATTCCCAAATTATAATTATCCACCTTTTGTGGAATCTTACCCTGCTGTAACATTGCTACCAATTCTCTGTATTGCAGATCTTCATTTGCAGCCTCCAGAATTTTTCTTTTAATATCAGTCTGATACATGCTAATGGTTGTAGCATGTAATTCATGCACCTTCCTTCTGAGTGCATCAACCACTTTATTCTCTTTCCCCTCTATATGATTTATATCAAAGTCATATTCGCTTAGAAATTATAACCATATGCTTTTCCTAGCATTTAGATTTGGCTGATCAAATAAATATTTCAGACTATTGTAGTCTTTTCTTAGCTCAAACCTCTTTCTCATGAGGTAGTGTCTCCATTTCATCAAGGCATGCACTATGGCTGCCAATTCCAAATCATGAGTGGCATAGTTCCTTTCATGATCCTTCAACTTCCTTGATTCATAACATACGACAAACCCATTTTGACTGAGGACTCCACCAAGTCCTTCATTACATGCATCGGTGCGTACGATGAAGTCTTCATCTGGGTCCGCGATCCTTAATATTGGAGCACTGGTCAATAATTGTTTCAAATGTTGGAAACTCTTCTCGCAATCCAGTGTCCACTGAAAATTCACTCCCTTTCTTTGCAAATAAGTGATTGGGTGTGCAATCTTTGAGAATCCTTCAATAAATATTTTGTAGTAGCCTGCAAGACCCATGAATGATCTCACCTCTGTCACATTCTTCAATGCTAACCATTCTCTAATGGCCTCTATCTTCTCAGGATCCACTGCTATCCCATCCTTTGAAATGATATGCCCCAAATACTGAATCTGTTTATGATAAAATGAGCACTTGCTCAATTTGGCATACAACTAATGCTCCCTTAATACTTGCAACACCATCCTCAAACGATGTTTATGCTCTTCCTGTGACTTGGAATATATAAGAATGTCATCCAAAAAGACAATGACAAACTTGTCCAAATACTCTCGGAAAACACCATTCATTAAGCACATGAAAACAGCTGGTGCATTAGACAACCCAAACTGCACCATTGTGAACTCATAATGACCATACCTTGTCTTGAAGGCGGTCTTGCTGATATCTTCTTCTTTAATCCTTACCTGATGGTATCCCGATCCGAGATCTATCTTTGAAAATATCTTTGCACCCTTCAATAGATCAAGGAGGTCATCAATCCTTGGCAGAGGATACTTGTTCTTAACAGTCACTTTATTCAACTGTCTGAAGTCAATGCACAATCTTAGTGTTCTATCTTTATTTATCATAAACAAGACTGGGGCACCCCAAGGTGACATGCTTGGGCATATATACCCCTTCTTCAGAAGTTCTTCAAGCTGCATTTGTGACTCCTTCAATTTTGGTGTACTCATTATGTAAGGAGTCTTTGATACTAACACTGCTCCAGGCATCAAATTTATAGAGAAATCAATGTCTCTTCTTGGGGGTAGTCCGGGTACCTCCTTGAACACATCTTCAAAATCTTCTAGGACTGCATAATCCTCCAAATTTAGCACCTTATCTCTAGGTGTCTCTACCAAATGAGCTACAATTATTTGACACCCTTTTCTGTAACATTTCTTCAGTTGCAATGCTGAAATTTCTCTAATGGTTACTGCCCTGGGAGTTCCCTGTACTTTCCTTAGTTTCCCTTCCTTATCTAGGCAAGTAAAAGCTTTGTTGTGACAATATAGGAGAGTGTGATGTTGGTCCAACCAATCCATCCCAATTAGATAGTCATAGGAACCTAAAGGCAAGATGTTTAAATATGCCTTGGTGTTCAGTCCATTCAAATCTATGAGGCATGACTTAACCATCTCATTAAATTTTCTTCTGGCTCCAGTATCCAGTTGCACCAACTAGGATTTCCCATGCTTGCTTCTTGGAAATTGCAAACTTTCCACCATCTTAGGGTCTATATAACTATGAATATCTCCTGAATCAATTAAAATAACAATGGTTTGGTTGTTGATCATACCTTCCACTTCAATCATGTGGGATTGATACTATGCTTGCTTATTGTCCAGGGATGGATAAATCCTTGGCACATATCTGCCTATGTCCTCCACTGTTTTAGCTTGATGTACATTGTGAACAACCCTTCCTTTTTCACCTTTGTGAGGACAATCTCTGAACCTATGGTCTCCTTTACAACCCCAACATTGCATAGGTGGTTGCCTTGGCCCTTGACTCCCTATGTCAATCATTCTGTGTTCTTTACGCGTTTGTTGTCCTTGTGGATTATTTCTGAAGAATGGTGGCTTAGCTCCCTTCTTCCTTTGATCCATCTTGAATTTCTTATTGTATTCCCAAGATTTTTGGAAAGATGGCCTTGCTTTTTGCTGATCATATAGGCATTTAGCTCGCCTTATGGTCTCTTCTAATTTCTTGGGATCATCATATTGTATTTTGTCACTGATGAACGATGGCAACCCACTGAAATACCTTTGAATTTTGACTGTCTCATCCTTGATGAAAGAGACATATTTCAGCAGTTCCAGAAACCTTCTCTCATATTCATCTATGGTCATACTTCCAAGCTTGAGTTCAAAGAACTCTTTCATTTTCTTGTCATAGTATCTCTTAGTCAAGTACTTCTTCTCAAAATACTTCTTGAATTCCCTCCAAGTAACACTTTTCTCTTCMATGTGTTGCACCTRCACAAGTTGATCCCACCACATGGAGGCTTTTCCTTTGAGTTGATAGATAGAAATTCTACCTTCTGCATGAGAAGAATAATTATGCAATTGAAAATACTTTCTCATGCCCAACAACCATGTTTCTTCATCTTCATCCTTCTTGTGCTCACCATCAAATGTAGGAGGTTTGATTTTGTTCATTTCTCCTCACAGATCATCCACCCCAGACCTCCTATAACTTTTGACAGGGGATAGACTTGAGTTGTTACCTGCTCTCTTATTGGAATGCCTTGGGGAATGATGGTGATGTCTACTAACACTTTTTGCTTTTCTTTTCTCATCCGAAGGTTTGTGACTTCTAGATTTTCTTGAGCCACTCTCCTTAACCAATTTCTTTTCTATTTTGTTCAAGCCCTCCAATAACTTCATGTTGAAGTCATCCTACTGGTCTTTGGCTCTCATAAGCCTTTCATTATCAGATTTATGGCTTTGGACATCCTTCTGCAAATTCTTAAGGGTCTCAACCATATTCATGTTTTCATTCCTTTCTTCTCCATGTCCGTTGGAGTTCGTTCCTTCAATGCCCAAATGGACATCCACCCCTCTGCTCTCATCTTGTTAATTGTAATTCCCCTGTGCTTCTTCCATTCTTATGGAATTCACACTGGTATGATCTGATCTAGTTGTTGTTAATTCTGCAAAACTTGCAACCATCAAAACTTATTAGGCTAACAATTCAACAATTCATGAGAATATGCACCATTTTGGTTCAATCTGTACATCATAATTTAGCTCTCCTGATTTCCTGGTGTTATCACCATGACAATTCTAGATAAGACCAAATTCTTGAAAACACAGACGCGTAGTGCCTTCAGAGATACATATGTGCAAGAAGGTGGTTTTTTGAAACCACTTTCTCCAAGACGCGGTATCACGTGTCTCAACATGTCAAATCCACCACTCATGGAGCGGGCGACGGCTAGTCAGACCACCTCGATTCACTCGTTCACTACTTCGCAACCATGTGACATTAGCTAAATGCTGCCATGTAATGAACTTGAAAGTTAATCATTCAAAATGGATTAGCTGAGCATGGCAACCTAACGCTCTTGTACGTAATCCATCTGCGCTTCATAATTGGAATTCTATAACTACCAATCTTCAAGTATGAAGGTATCTGCGTATCCATAACTAAAGTAATCTCCAAATTGCTTGACTTTCTTCTATTTGCAAAATCATTTCGGTATCCACAACCTGAGATACATGGACAAGGCTAAATCGAGCGAGACTGGTTATTCGGGCAACATGCTAGAATTTTCTGCGAATAAGGAGGAAAGGGTCCTTGTGCACATACTAGAGACTAAATTCCACACAGAGTTGGCTATAGACTCGTGGTTGGAAGTCAGGCTGAATCCCACTATGAAGGATTTAGTCATCAACAGGCCAACCACTAAGAAGAAAAGGAGCAAGCAGTAGAAGAAGGAGGAATCAACCGGTCTGGTTAGATTATTTAAAGGAGGAGATCACCAAGCTAAAGTGAGTCTTCAACTAAAATTAAGCATGTTTCAGTGAATTGTTTAACAATTGGTAGCGAAGGTAAGGAGTACCAAAGATGATAGGCATGTTCTTAAACAACCCTTTTTACAATAGGATAACTGTTGTCATCCCCCTTTTGTAATTTTGTGATTAAGACGATTATATAAATACATAAGTAGATTTTAGACAGTTTATTACAAAATTCTATCTGGTGGTGTTATGAATCTTGTTTTCTTTTATAGTATGCTTTTCTTGTAAGCTTATATTTCACTTTCATTTATCTAAATCAGAGGAATATAAAACTCAGAATTCTTTTTAATTAATGCTTCGATTTGGTTGTGTGTTTCTTTTTCTTCTAATATTATGCAATTTAAACTCAGACTCATTGCCTTCCAAGCAACTTTCCGTGCACTAAACTTTGACCTGTACATTTATATTTATCGTGCATAGCAACATCTCAAGGTAAAATGCTTTTTTGCGCACCTATATCCACTATGCATTTCTTCTCCGTCGCGTCGACAACTTGCGCACACTACTTTTGCGTTGTGCGCCAATATCCACTGCACACAGTTTTGGTATCGCGCACCGATACTCCACATGCATTTCACCCTATGCATTGCACCATGTCAAAGTTCAATATGTTCCATCGTGCACAATTATCCATGCGCACCCTTGAATACACTGTCGTGAGACAACTTATGCTCATACTATGCGTGTACCAACAAAACTCTTCTGTGTTAAGCAATACTTGCGCACCCCATGTGCACATTATTATGTGCGTGCTCACCGTGCAGGGCTAAATTCAGCGCATCCTTCCGCACATAATAATCTTCCACGCGACACCACAATTTACCGCACACACTTGCACGCCAACGTTTTCCGCGCGGTGCCAAAATTTTCTGCGCACGCTAGCACGCCAACATTTTCCATGGACGCTCCGTGAATTGAATTTTGGTCACATTGAAGTTACTCTTTTGTGAATATTCACTTCAACTGAACCCCTCTGGCCCATCCAGGATCAGTGTTGAAACTGAAGCTCTGATACCAATTTGTAACATTCCCCCGACCACCCGCAGGCCAGAGGACACCACTCCAGAGCAATCTCTCATGCTCTGACACCAGTTGGTAACATCCCCAGCCTTAAACAGGTTGGGCCATGCTACTCCAGGGAACGCTTTCGTTCTTTTACTGCGGAACATACGGTAACATACCCAGTAATCAACCGAGCTATGCCACATAAATTTTCTCTTCAAACTGCATGCAACTTAAACATATACATACAACACTCTTACGGAAGCTTTACATATAAACATAAACACACAATTACATTATGTAATATATGACTTTGTAGTGAAATAACAATAACCATAGATATGCAACATATACAGGAAAATACTCATAAAGATACAGGCAATTATAATCACATATATGATAAACCGTAACATAAGCACATAAATAACAATGTAACATATCATTTGATCATACGATTGGTACTTATCTTGGAAAAATTGTCACCAACTGCGTACAGACTGTCGACGAACCTCCCAGCCTTAGACTACACTGTTCATCACTCTCAACAGTGAGTCACCCCCGAGATGGGACTGAACTCCACTCGGGTAAAGGGTTCCTAACTAGGCTAAAGATCATGGACAACAAGAAAGACTCCATCTCATGTGCTCACTCTACTAACAGCCTACAACCTCTCATTCCCCACATCCTTGTCCCACCCAAGGAAGTGTTCCCCTTCTCTGCTCAACAGTCCCTCGACTGCCCCACTTCCCTTCCAGGGCTTCAATAACAGGCCGAACCAGAAGTCTCAGATCACTGTAGCTACAATTTAGCACCTTTAGGAATCAATCCCCAACAATTCTCTCGCTCGAAGAATTGCTCACGGGCCTGACAACTCACTTCTTCAATCCTGCTCCAAGCTAACCAGGTACACCAATCGGAAAAGGCTATGGGAACATGCTCAGATATGATGAAATGGATGTCTCAAGGATAACGGACTGTGTGAGTGAAAATGGTCATGGAATCATTGATTGGATAATTGAGTGATGGAAGGAATCACCGTGAAACTCAATGTGAAAATGATGATAAGAATGATGGTCAAGCTACTGGTAAGAATTCCCCGTGAAAAGTGACCAAATGAGCTAAGTCCCCCCACGATATGAATGCATGTCCCCAACTTGACACTTGTCATAGCGGAATTTACTTTGGTCCACTTGTCCCCGACTTTAGAACTTAGGATAAAATAATTATCCATACTTTATGCTTTAGGAAATGTTAATATAATATTCCCTTCACTTTTTGGCCCTCCCTTTCCCTAATTGGTGAAGTTCAGTCCCCCATCTCTTTTATTGTGGTCGGTCTGTGCATAGTGATGTATTTTATATTAATCATGAGATATGTACAAACTAGGCGCATTGGCCTTTAACATCTAGGCATTCCAGCCTAATACCAAACATAAGCATCCCAAACACATATCATATATACGAGGCTCATTATCCTCCATAGTGTGCGCACTTTAGCTACTGTGCGTGGTATCTAGAAATGTGCATACTACATCATGTTATTGCATAGTTCATGCCTACAATATGCCATGTATGTGCATTACAAAATGATGTCAAAACAACTCACCAGCTTAAGTACACTTATATTACATTTACAATTGGGTTTGGCCGAGGGATATTACAGCGGCCATCTCAACTTGGTCCTTTGTTGTGTGAGTTGGGGTTTCCCTTGCCCTGCTTCGACTGTGAGGGGTTTGCAGATCCAAAATCTCGTCATTTTTGCTTAAATTTCTGCTCAATCTTGACGATGTATCTATAAGACATGTCCAATGAGGTGATGTCCAGGAACTCCATTTTTGTTTGAATGTATCTATGCAAACAACCGTGGTATTTGAGCACCAGATGACGATGAGAATATTTGATACCCGATTTGGTGCGTCGGGTATGGAAAAATATTGGTGAAATCTGGTACCGTCTGGTCCCTTTCTTGATGTAGGGTGGTCCATCTGATGTACTGGTCCTTGTAGCTTCCAACATGATAATATTGTTCTTTAATGGCATCCCAGAAAAATAGCAGATTCCTTCACCGCCCTTTGCTCAGAGTAAGTATCCAACCAACCTTTAACATGGGGAATGACCTTGAGGAGTGAAAAAGTGATCTTTTCCATATCGAAAAAATTGTGGACCGAAAAATATCCTTCAAGCAGATTCAACCATTTATCTACAACATCCGCATCTATCAGTCCTTCAAATAATTGAATACCAAAATTTACATGTACCTTGAAGGGGGTTGCATGGCTGCTTGATGAAGATGCTTCTCCAGTGGGAAACCGTCAAAGGATATGCACGAAGTTGTCCATCATTCCGTTCCTTTGTCATGCGAGGGCTTCCTCGAGAATTTTTTTAATAGGATCTCCTTCTCCATCATCTTTCTTTTTGTCTCCCATAGGTTGTTGTCGGGCTCGACGCGACCGATCTGGTAATGGATCGATTGGTTCGAATCCCAACTTCTTGTACCCAGACCTTGTCGGGGACATGCACAAAGGAGAATAAATGAAGAGCATACTGCTCTGATACAACTGATCCAGATTTAGGAGCGGAACGGACTGATTAACAAACTAAATACAATAAACACAGATATGGGAAGAAAAACGAAAATATCAAGTGAACAATATCTTCTATTAAATGATGAAATAGATTGAAACAGTAAAACTGCAGAACTAAGATTGGCTCGAATGGTGGTAGCTATCTCTGAGAAAAGATGTGGCTACTACGCGCATCCGTCTGAGCAGAATGGATTACAACGAGGCTCCATAGTTCCTTTTCATATTACTCATGAATGCCAAAACCCTAGATATCCAAAAACCTAACCCTAGAAGGTGAAACGCCAAAATTCACGTGGGCCCTGTTATTACACAATTTGTACTTAGAAGAAAAGGAAAGGGTAAATGAAGACAAAATGACGTAACATGAGACTATCCTATCACTGTCACCTCAACATGAAGTCTCTTTCTATTTGGGGTGGTAGGCCCAAAGGAGACGTCCCCAGTGACCTAGGGTTTTGAGAAGGCAAAGGTTTTAAGGCTAAGTAAAAGTTTCCCTCTCACAAGTTACCACCGATCATAAAGTCCGGATAAACAACCAATAAAGATAATAATAACGAGAAATGTACCTTCCCGGAACAAAGCAACATAAAACTATATTTGCAAGATCACTTGTTGGTTAGTACTTCATATAATCAAAGACTTTCTCAAATAAAGCAATTGACAAATATATTGATGAAGCAATCAATGATGTCTAGCAGCAATAATCACAATACGTTACTTCACAATAAATGTTTTTAAAGAAGCTTCAAAATGAGAAAAATGATTAATCATCCATGTCACAATATCAACATTCATTAGAAACAAAGACTACCATGCATTAACCAATCTTTCAATTGCTTGAAGAAACATTAATTTGTTGCAAAGTATGACTATATAACTCAAATAGATAATAGCAACAATAGGGTTAGCAAGTCAAATCTAAGATAGGGTTAGAGTGTGTTAATAATTGTTCTAAGATTTGGAGGTTGTGGTCAAAATACTCAAGTAAGAGGCCTTAGACTAGTGCATTCATAGGGAAAATGGAGTCAAAAGTAGCGGCAAGAGTTGAAGGAACAATATGATAATACTGTGTCCAAAGACAAGAGGAATTTGATGGTGAAGTGTTGATAAGCCAAGGCTTCAACCATCAAGCCCTAGGGTGAAACGACTTACTAAGGTGTAGGCAATCCTAGGCCTTGACACATTTTCCTCCTTTAGCTCAATGACAATGTAAAATTGGCTAGGATGAAGCACAAGAGATAGGGTGTTGTAATGGCAAGTCCCTAGCAATGTCTCCAGCAGAAAAAGGGCTCCTTGGCACAATCTAGTAGGGAATTAAAATAAGGACACCAACATGTGTTTATTTCCTAGGGTTTATTCCAACAATTTCATTAACAAAATGTAAGTAAAACACTATAACCATTCAAGTAAGGGAAGGATTGAAGAAATTCACTTACATTTACCAAGTATTCATCAAGCCAAACCCTAGTTATAAACCTTCCACCAAGAAAAATGCCAAAAATCACCAAAAATAAGCCTCCTTCAACAAGTGCGTCGCAATTTCAGCCAAAACCCTAATGAAGGCCGCAAATTTTAGACCCCACACAAGTGTGAGTGAAAGATGATGAGAAAAAGAGAGTTTTAGCTCTCTATTTATACAATAGCAATGACCTTAATTTAATTTTAGGTCACAAAAGGTCGACAAGGCAAAAAATACATAATAATATTGTTTTTATATTAAATGTTATGATAAAACCCTAAATCAAGCATAAATGAAGATGTCATGCCCTTTTAGGGTGACGTTATCCCCTTTTAGGGCAACGTTGGCCTCCTCGGGCAAAACATTAGGCCTTCTTGGGCCTCAGGAACATGCCACATGTGCCACAACTGCCTCCCAAAACCTCCACAAGCACTAGATGATGTCATGAGTGTCTTGGGTGATGTCATGGGCCTTCCAAGCTCAACGTCCTAGTGGAAAGGGCACAACCCCCCTGAGTAAGGCTCTGCCAAGATGCCTCTGGTGGAACGTCCTCCTCTTCTCCATTGTAAACCCTTTAATCTGTCTCTTCCCCCTGCTCGGGTCTCAACATCCACCTGATGGGATTTCAGCCCCATGGAGGTACAAACTAATCATTTCCCCATGTGTACCTGTATATAAGGGTACTTTTCCATTGGGTATGGTCCTGCACATCAACATATATGCCCTCCATGGGCGCATAAGTCACAAAGATCATAGCAATATCAAGCACATCTAATCATGAAGTTTATTAAGCATGTGCATAAAACCCCTTTTAACTGGACAAGTGCTCAAAGACATTATACTAATATGGAAAGCCAAGTTTGGAGGAAGTGACAGGGCATCCTATTGGGCTAATGCTAACTGGATGTGGGGTGTTTCCGGGAGAGATCAAATATAAGCCATGTGAGTGGGTGTAATGGATAAGGGATGTATGGGCAAGGGGTGCAATGATAGCAGGGAAATGCATGGCTTACCTGTGGGTGCCTCTGTAGAGGGTGAGCTGCACCTGTCATGGATGCAAATGTTTCCAAGCCCATTCATGCCTTTTGTCTTTTTCTTAATGTTTTTTCTTCAAGAAACTAGCTGGGGGAGACTGCCCTGGCGTGGTGACCAGTGGTGGCAATGTTACCCACAAGAATTTCACGAAAATGAGAAGGCTGGATCATGATGAGACCCCCTTTCTCTTGGCTATGCCACCAAGAGCCACTACCCTACTATGGTGAACAACTGTTGGTAGTGTCATACCGCTACATGCCCATGGACCTAATAGGCTGGCTTGCGATGAGACCCCCTATCCTCTAACCAGGTCTTGTTTTATTATTTTTATGTGTCCCTCTGTTTCTTGTTGAGAAGCCTTTTACTGCTTTCTCGAGGATCCCTGGGTGAAGCATCTCGGGGTTTCATTCTTTGGCTTCTATCTTTTTCCAACTGCTTTTACCCTCTGGGCCTTTAGCCCCTTCTTCCCACAAGGTAAGGTACAACCCTTAAATATTTGGCCAACCCAATTCCAAGACCAGTGTAATGGAATGGATGAGCGAGAGAAAGATGGAAAGTGGTACGTATGGTGGAAGTGGATGATGGCTTCTCATGAATCCCCCCAGTGGCAACTCAAAACCCATGGGCACAAGCTTACTAGGGCATCCCTTCATTCCCCCCAGATACGGTCAAGTGGATAGGTATAATATACAAGCACATTTTAGAAACAAAAAGAATCAAATGCACATATTCAAAGGTTTTGAGGATCATGGTGACACATACCATGATACCCAGACTCATTACCTCATGGAGCAAGACCCACTTCTACTACAGGACCAGGCCGAGGTGATGGATGCTGCTGCTACTGACAAAGTGGATGCCCTGAAGGAAGAAAAGATGGGCCCTCTAGGGCCATGCTCTAGTTGATCTGGGTCTCAGTACTCCATGTCTAGGACCTATGTGCCTCAAGACATAATCTCCTTAGTTATCAACTTATCCCTAAACCAGGGACAATATTTGGGTCCAACTCGAGGACATGTGCTCACCGTAGAGTGCATGAGAACCTCAACATCTCTGGCACAACCTGTAACCTGCTTGATCTCAACATAAAGCTATTAACAATCATTTGGGGTGGTGATATCACCCCCAACTCACACATATATATAAAACAATAGCAAGCATATATACAAATGTGAATACAAACTACTCTAGCATGAAATGCAAATGGTATACACAACAAATGAAAATGCCTAGCTACTTACCTGCACTTACCTATGAAGTGAAATCTAGGTGTAGTCAAACGACCAGTGAAACCATCCTTGCAATGTCACACAATACCTACCTCTGTGCTTCATCATGAACCAAAATAATGACAAGTTAAGCACAAAAATAACATGGGTTAGAGAATGTATTGTATCGTCGGAAACCATAAAGTCTAACTCATGGAGGCGGGTGGGAGGGATAAAATCATGCCAAGTCACTTTCTAAGGAAAGTGATCAATCTACTTCAGGAAGGGATCGTGAAAAGTCAAAGTTTCAGAAAACAGATTCATAAGGTCTGAAAGCTGGCTACCTAGGACGCCCTCATAATCTGAAATCTTGGAAGGGATTGACAAGGATATAGAAGATGATTGACAAACTCTTAAGGGGAGGTTGAAAGGCTGAGACGATAGGCTTTTTCTTGAGGTATTCAACCTACCCTTGAACTCTAGGGTTTTCCTTAGAGGAAACTCAATACAAAAAACATATTCCCCAACTACACCTTTAATGACACAGCAAGGTAAAGTAATCAGAGGTGGCTGGAGAAAGTTGTCACAAGAATCCTTCTTCAGGTAAACAATGTCCTTACTCCTATCAAGACCTAAGCACAATGGTTGTTGACAATCATCTTCCTGGAAAGGATCCAAGTGCTCAAAGGAGTACTCATCAAAATATTCAAGGTATGACTGAAAATCATCAGGAAAATATGGGACGAAGTCAACCTTGGGTGTTTGGAAAATATCGGTAATTATATCATCTCCTTGTTGCCACTGGTCAAAATCAAGAGTAACCCGCTGTAATAACTGTAAAGGCAACACTTGGAAATGATTCTCAATGTCGTAAATGGGGTCCATATCTTAACCAACTATATCCCACTTACGTCTCCCAACATGTATGAACTCATCAATATTATTAACCTTGTCATTATTTGTATCATAACATGAAGGATTTGAAGTATTCAAGGGCTCATCTATCTCCTCCTCATTTCCCAAATCATAAAGTAGAGAATCCTCAAAATTTTGGAGATGAGGGTAACTTATTGTGTTTGTTTCTTCTTTTGCAGGAGCTTTGAGGACTTGGGTATCTTTAACATGCATCATCGTCTCATCCTCATGAGTTTCTCCTTCATCTTCAACTGTACAACAAGGAATATCTACTTGGTTTGAGGATTCCATTTCTTCTTCCTTCTCTGAGTCATAAAACAAGGCATTGTCAAGATCTTGAAAAGGAAATTGACTAACGTCATTCTCTTCTTCTTGTGTAGGGTGAAAAGGCTTGTGGATGGCTTCATCAGAGGGAGGAGCGCACATTGATACTTCTTCATTTTCTTCAGGTTCCATCTTCTCAACTGTGTTTTCAGTAGTCCTTTGTTCTTCATTGTGGGATTGGAAAACCTCATCAATATTCTTCCCTTTAGCCTTTTGTTGGTCGATGGTTTGTTCCCCTTCTTTTTGGAAGTCAACAGTAAAGGTTTCAAGGGAAACTAAACTTTCCACACTAAGAGTGCCTGAGGTGAAGAGGTGTCTTACCTCGGACAAGGAGATATTTTGCTCGATTCTTTTAGCCATGCTGTGAGCTTCATTGAGCGTTCTTGGGCCCTTTTTACTGAGGGGAAAACCTAAATGCACTAAAAGAGCATTGGTATAGAGATGGATAATGTACTTGTCTTTAGGAGGATGGCTTCTAGGAATTTGATATAGTATGTCCTCAAACCTATCCTGGAAGTGTTTGACAATTTCATCCTCAGTTTGCTTTATATCCTCAAGTCTTTTTAGTAGTACCAAGATGTCTTCCAACTGGATACCCCATCTTTTGAGAAAGGTCTCTTCCAATTGTTCGATAGTTGTCATGCTAGCATTGGGGAGGTTGTCATACCACTCCCTAGTGTTGCCATAAAGAGTGACAGAGAAGAGTTTCATCACCAAATATTCATCATCATCACGGATAGGATGGAGTTGAAAGAAAGCCCAAAAATCACTCACGTGATGGTCGACTCTTTCCCCATCACTACGAGTGAATCTATGGAGCCATTTCTCATACTTCAGGGGCTTTTGTCGAGGGTATCCTGAGATTTTACTCATGTCTAGGGTTTTGAAATTTCTCGAGTCCCATTGAGAAGTCATGCTTGGGTTCGTCATCAGTGGAATCAACAGATAATTTTCTTGAAATTATCAAAGAAATAAGGGAATCATCCTTAGTGGAGCCGCTAGGTAAGCTTTGTAAGATAAATACAATTGAGGAAAGGCTTACCGAAAAAGTGTCGTCTTTTAGGAGAATTGACTCAGTTTCCCCGACAACGATGCCAAAATATTATCGCACAGTTTGTACTTGGAAGGAAAGGAAAGGGTAAATGAAGACAAACTGACGTAACGGGAGACTATCCTATCACTATCAACTCAACATGAAATCTCTTTCTATTTAGGGTGGTAGGCCTAGGGGAGACGTCCCCGGTGACCTGGGGTTTTGAGAAGGAAAAGGTTTTAAGGCTAAGTAAAAGTTTCCCTCTCACAAGTCACCACCGATCAGAAAGTTTGGCTAAACAACCAATAAATATAATAATAACAATAAATGTACCTACCCAGAACAAAGCAACATAAAACTATATTTGCAAGATCACTTGCTGGTTAGTACTTCATATAATCAGAGACTTTCTTAAATAACGCAATTGACAAATATATTGATGAAGCAATCAATGATGTGTAGCATCAATACTCACAATACGTTACTTCACAATAAATTCATTTAAAGAAGCTTCAACATGAGAAAAATGATTAATCATCAATGTCACAATATCAACATTCATTAGAAGCAAAGACTATTATGCATTAACCAATCTTTCAATTGCTTGAAGAAACATTAATTTGCTGCAAAGTATGACTAGATAACTCAAATGGATAATAGAAACAATAGGGTTAGCAAGTCAAATATAAGCTAGGGTTAGAGTGTGTTAGTAATTTTTCAAAGATTTGGAGGTTGTGATCAAAATACTCAAATAAGAGGCCTTAGACTAGTGCATTCATAGGGAAAATGGAGTCAAAAGTAGCGGCAATAGTTGAAGGAACAATATGATAATAGTATGTCCAAAGAAAAGAGGAATTTGATGGTGAAGTGTTGATAAGCCAAGGCTTCAACCATCAAACCCTAGGGGAAAACGACTTACCAAGGTGTAGGAAACCCTAGGCCTTAGCATGTTTTCCTCCTTCTTTAGCTCAATGACAAAGTAAAACCGGCTAGGATGAAGAACAAGAGATAGGGTGTTGCAATGGCAAGGCCCTAACAATGTCTCCAATAGAAAAAGGGCTCCTTGGCACAATCTAGTAGGGAATTAAAATAAGGACACCAACATGTGCTTATTTCCTAGGGTTTATTCCAACAATTTCATTAAAAAAATGTAAGTAAAACACTATAACCATTCAAGCAAGGGAAGGATTGCATAAATTCACTGACATTTACCAAGTATTCATCAAGCCAAACCCTAGTTATAAACCTTCCACCAAGAAAAATGCCAAAAATCACCAAAAATAAGCCTCCTTCAACAAGTGCGCCACAATTTCAGCCAAAACCCTAATGACGACCGCAAATTTCAGACCTCACACAAGTGTGAGTGAAATATGACAAGAAAAAGAGAGTTTTTTCTCTCTATTTATACAATAGCAATGACCTTAATTTAATTTTAGGTCACAAAAGGCCGACAAGGCCAAAAATACATAATAATATTGTTTTTATATTAAATGTTATGATAAAACCCTAAATCAAGCATAAATGAAGATGTCATGCCCTTTTAGGGCGATGTTAGTCCCTTTTAGGGCAACGTTGGCCTCCTGGGGCAAAACATTAGGCCTTCTTGGGCCTCAGGAACATGCCACACGTGCCACAAATTCCTCCTAAAACCTCCACAAGCACTGGATGACGTCATGAGTGTCCTGGGTGACATCATGGGCCTTCCAAGGCCAACGTTCTAGTGGAAAGGGCACAACCCCCCTGGGTAAGGCTCTGCCAAGATGCCTCTAGTGGAACGCCCTCCTCTTCTCTAGTGCAAACCATTTCATCTATCTCTGCCCCCTGTTAGGGTCTCAACATCGACCTGATGGGTTTTCATCCCCATGGAGGTCCGAACTAATCATCTCCCCATGTGTACCTGTCTATAAGGGTACCTTTCCATCGGGTATGGTCATGCAGATCAACAGATACACCCTCCATGGGCTCATAAGTCATAGGGATAATAACAATGTCAATCACATCTAATCATCAAGTTTATTAAACATGTGCATAAAACCCCTTTTAACCAGACAACTGCTCAAAGATATTATACTAATATGCAAGCCAAGTTTGGAGGAAGTGACAGGGTGTCCTATTGGGCTAATGCTCACTGGATGTGTGGTGTTTCCGAGAGAGATCAAATCTAAGCCATGCGAGTGGGTGTAATGGATAAGGGTTATCTGGGCAAGGGGTGCAGTGATAGCAAGGAATGCATGGATTACCTATGGGTGCCTCTATGGAGAGTGAGCTGCACCTACCATGGATGCAAATGTTTCCAAACCCATTCATGCCTTTTGTCTTTTTCTTATTTCTTTTTCTTCAAGAAGCTGGCTGGGGGACACTTCCTTGGTGTGGTGACCAATGGTGAAAATGTTACCCACAAGAATTTCATGGAAATGAGAAGGATGGCTCGTGATGAGACTCCCTTTCTTTTGGCTATGCCACCAAGAGCCACTACCCTGGCGTGGTGAACAACTGTTGGTAGTGTCACATTTCTACATGCCCATGGACCTAATAGGCTGGCTCATGATGAGACCCCCTATCCTCTAACCAGGTCTTATTTTATTATTTTTATGGGTCCCTCTGTTTCTTGCTAAGAAGCCTTTTACTTCTTTCTCGGGGATCCCTGGGCGAAGCATCTCGAGGTTTCATTCTTTGGCTTCTATCTTTTGCCAACTACTTTTACCCTCTGGGCCTTTAGCCCCTTCTTCCCACAAGGTAAGGTACAACCCTTAAATATTTGGCCAACCCAATGCCCTGACCAGTGTAATGGGATGGATGAGCAAGAGAAATATGTAAAGTGGTACGTATGGTGGGAGTGGACAATGACTTCTCATGAATCCCCCCAATGGCAACTCAAAACCTATAGGCATAAGCTTACTAGGGCATCCTGTCATTCCCCCCAGATACAGTCAAGTGGATAGGTATAATATCCAAGCACCTGTTAGAAACAAAAAGAATCAAATACACATATTCAAAGGTTTTGAGGATCATAGTGACACATACCATGATACCCAGACTCATTACCTCATGGAGTAAGATCGACTTCTGCTATAGGACCAAGCCGAGGTGATGGATGCTGCTACTGCTGACAAAGTGGAGACGCCGAAGGAAGAAAATATGGGCCCTCCAGGGCCATTCTCAAGTCAATCTAGCTCTGGGTACTCCATGTCTAGGACCTGTGGGCTTCAAAACATAATCTCCTTAGTTATCCCTAAACCTGGGATAACAGGCCCTATGGGTAAGTTGGTGTAATTTGGTACCTCAACTTCCTAAGGTCGTAACTTTTGCATACGACCTCCGTTTTAGGTGCGTGATAGCTCGTTGGAAAGGTATTTAAGAGATATACACATTCCTCCATTAGAATTCCATCTAAAGTCTAACTATGATGATTCAAAATAACAATGTTTAGCGCCCCAAAACAACCCTGGAAGTACAACAAGATGTGCTGACATGAAAATATACAAAATAAGTGAGTTGGATTAGGCGAGAGGCCACCCGTATCCACTTGGAGAATGTGTGAGGCTTCCGACAACCCCATAGGTGTAGAACTCACAATTATAAAGCAGAACAAAAAGACGTGTTGAATAAAAAATGGACACAAGGAGCCAGTTGGAATAGGTGGGTGGCAACCAATATCCACCTGGATCAGCTCGATCATCATTTTCCATCATCTCTTCTCTTGATTTTTTCCTTGCTTATTCTTGGTTGCAATCTTTGCATAGCCTACTGAACTTGGGTAGCTTCCTTCTTGAGCATATCCCTTGAATAAATGCGTCCCACGACCTTGGGACGCCATTCAAGGTTGTCATCGCCATTTCTTCTCCATTCATTGTATCACCAATGGCTTGTATCTAATCCTTGATTTGGTTCACTCTTGAGAAGTAGGAGTGGATGGTGTATGAATTTTGCATCCTCACATTCTTTAATTGAGATATCCAGGTCATTCTTGAGTTGATGTTGTTGCCTTCAAACAGTCGGGTTAAGCCATCCATCATTTTGTTTGGAGTGGATAATGAATATATGTGATGAATAAGATTGTCCTTAATGTAGTCTGCAATAATCCTCTTTGCTTTGACCATATCCTTCTTGTGCTTTGCTTTAGCCTCATCTCCCTCTGGTTCTGAAGCCTCTTCTTTAGTGAACTTCTCTAGATCATGTTCTTCTAGGAGGAGGGATACTCTGTACCTCTAGGCTTTGAAGTTGTCATCTCCCTTCAACTTCTCATCAATATTGGTTCTGGTAGTCATATTGCCCCTAAATAAAAAATTATGGATTCTGATGATTTGATCCAGGGAAAAGATGCACTCTACTAGGGCACACTTGCTAGTGGTCTTGTCTTGTCCGACAACCACTCTTATCAAGATAAATGACTCTTTTTGTCTTCCAGATCTGCAAACTATCTTCTATTCAGGCATGCTCCGATACCTTGTTATAATTTTATAAGTTACATTTATCTTCTTTAACATTCATTCACAATTGCATGTAATAGGATCACTGCAAGATAAACAATCAAAAAACACATGATATATCCCGGGAAACCCTCGTGGGGGAGAAAATCCAGCAACCAATTCTTCAGTATAGATTCCTTCAACCAATATAATGTCACATTATAGCTCTCCACAAATAGACCAAGAAACCAAGACCTTTTGCGCTAGACCTCTTTTGCTATACAAATGAGAGGAACTCAACCTCTATTTATACACATAACTTGACTCACGAAAAGATGCAACCCTAAGAAAGGGTCTTTTTGACTTTTACAATAAAGATAACAATAAAATAATAATTTATTTTGAGCCGATTTATACATTAAGATTACAATAACCTTCTCGAAGTTTGACCAATACAAATACAAAATAATATCTTTCGTAATTACATCAAAATATCAACATGATTCACATAGATGGACCTACTTGCATCTTGTAGGTTGCTTATAGTAGAGTAGGTCCACTTGACTTGTAGATCTCCCTTTACTTTTTGTATAAATAGAGGAAGGAGAGATTCATTCTCATCATCATCATCACACTCTTTTCTTTATACTTGTCTTCTTGGAGTAAGGCACTACCGTTCATGAGGAAACCATTGGAGAAATTATGAAGAGGAAAGATGATGTCTTTGTCGAGAGATTTCTATTGTGAGATGCTAGAATTTGATGTTGGGTACAAGACATTGGAGATTATGATCCCATCTATCGTCAATGCTTGGAGAGCTTACATCTTATATTTCTTGGGTTAGAGATGTAGGAGGAGAAGCACTCTCTTTCTCTCTCTGTTACTCTCTCTCTCTCTCTCTGTCACTCTCACTCTCACTCTCTCACTCACTCACTCTATATCTCTATCACTCACTCTCTCTCTCTCTCTCTTTGTACCATTTTTAACTTACAAAGTGTCAATTTTAAGTTCCCTATGGTTTTGCATTATGCTTTCACCCTTAATTTTATTCACGTTTATATCAATTAGAGTTAGGTGTATAATTA
>JZKD02S1737691.1:18457-28857 GCA_000966675.3 Picea glauca | reverse complement strand
GGGGGGATCATTCCATTCATATTTATCATAAAGGAAATCATTATTACAATTTATCACTTATCAAAAGAGAGTTGCAACCATGTGAAGGAAAATTTTAGGGGCTAAATTTCTCCATTTGGCTAATTTTCCAAAAACAAAAATCAAAATTGATTTGTCAATTTCCACTTTTTTTCTAAAATGATTTCCCTAAATTCTAGAGGATAAAATTATTTTACTGTGAAGAATGCCTAATTTTTTTCTTCTATAAACTATATAAAGTCCTTTAGAATTTGAATATTTTTACAAAAATATCACCAAACATTTTATAGTAGGCATTTTAAGAACGTGTAAGATTCGCCACGGTTTCTACACTTTAAGATAAGTATGGATCCTTGAAATTTTCCCTAAACCACATAACCAATCAAAACTTTACATTATCTTCTAGCCTACTGAACCTTTCCAAGTCAAAGCATTTACATTTACATAGTGGCATCTTTTGATATATGGATTTATTTAGATCATTGGTATACAATTGGTGTAGTAAATGTTATCTGCTAGTCAATTGTTCCTTTCCTCTTCAATGTCCTCTAGTCTCCTGGTAATCAACTCCCAAAAACTTGGGATCTTGTCCCAATTCTCTACTCGTGATCTTTGTTCTCTTTTGTCACTTCTAAATGCTTCTCAATCCATGTGGTGTAGTACGAGTCCCATTATTTGCAAAGTTGGTGCCACCATGCCTTCATAAAAAATGAAGAAGCCAACAAGCCCTAACCACACCTATTGATTCGTCCTCGAGTCAACTAGGGTTGGACTACACTATTGCCACTCCAAACAAAGGGGCCAATTATGTAATCATTTTGATTAACTTTTCTTGGAAACCTACAAACATTGTAATCTCTTGTCACCATTTTGGGACTAGGAACTTGGATTTTACAATGAATTATTGTGCCTTTTTTTTGTGGTGTTCAATTTGGATTTTTCAATTGTTCTCCATTCTGTGTTTGCAAAGATACCGAGACTTTGCAATTCTTGACACTTTTATGTTGCATTAAGGTGTACAAATCATAACTCCCACTATACTTGGCTAGTAGCCTAAAATATCTGATCCATGTCATCATTCAATTTGTCAATTTGTTCTTGCTTTTGTTATTTGATTTTAGGGTCCAATACTAATCTTACTTCCACCTGTAGGTTTACAATCCTTTGTTGTGTTAGAAAACTAGGGTATTCCAACAAAGGACGAACACCTTCAGTAGCCACTCACACAACCAGATCAAAGATCAACACACCGATGTTTTCACGTGGTAAAACCCCTACGGGGAAACATCCATGGCCCCAACCAACGTGGCCACTTGGAGAAATTTGTTAATGCAAAAGACAAATATTATAGAGAGGTTTACAAGAGAGTTTCTCATAATCGATCATCGACAAATGACCCTCCATGCTCTTTAAATAGAGATCATGGACCAATCGGGTTTTAAGCAACATATCAATGTAGTCATTAAGATCAAGGAGAATATGATATGTCAAATCACTCTATTTAGGGAACATATCGTGACCATCGAATTACCTAACTACAAATGCATACTAATGCTTACTAAATAAACACACTAAGAAACACACTTTACCTAATGATACATTAGACCAAGTTCATCTTAACTAACTCCTAAGTGTCTAAATATCCTCACATCTCCCCTTAAGAACAACTTGGGATATGATTGAAGGATTTACAAAGAGGAGATGATAGGAGAAGGAAGGAGTCATTAGAGTCTATCCCATCTTAATGACAACTTCTTGAACTCCTAACATATATTGAAGTTTGGAAAACTTTGCTTCTGTAAGAGACTTTGTGAAAATGTCTGCAACTTGACCTTCTGTAGGGAAGAAGAGCACTTCAATAAATCGATCATGAATGAGCTTTCTGATGAAGTGCATGTGTATCTCAATGTGTTTGTTGTGCTGATGTTGAACAAGATGTTTGGTGAGCTTCATGGCACTTTGATAACCATACCAAAGGCTATTCGTATGTTACTGCTGGAATCCAAACTCTGAAAGGATCTATCGAAGGCACAAGGATTCTTGAATTGAATTAACCACTACTCAGTACTCTTCTTCTACTGAAGAAAGAGAAATAACATGTTGTTTCTTCCAGCCCCAAGTGACAGGTCCTGAACCAAGGATGAAAACATAACCTGTAGTAGACTTCCAATCATCAAGGTCGTTGACCCAATCTGAATCAGTGAAACCAACCAATAAAGGAGTCTCCCCTGAACTGTAATGTATCCCGAACTGAATTGTACCCTAGAGATATCAAAGTATTCTTTTAGCTGCTTTCTAATGGATTTCATGGGGTGTTTTTCATATACTAGGAAATAAGAACAACAACAAAGGAAAGATCAGGACGAGTATGACTCAAGTATAAGAGGCTACCAACTAACTGACGGTACAAAGTGGCATCAACTTTGGGAGAAGTACAGGTGGTAGTAAGCTTGAATCCATACTAGAAGAGAGAAGGGGTTGGTTTACAATCTTCCACGTGAAAGTGGCGAAGAAGGTCACAAGCATACTTAAACTGAGAAAGAAAAATTCCTTCCTAGGTTTGCAAAACCTAGAGGCTAAGGAAATAGTGCAAAAATCCTAAGTCTCTCATTTCAAATTTCTTCTTAAGGTTGGTTTTTACATGGTTTAAAAGTTTTGAGTCACTAACACTAAGGATAAGATCATCAACATAAAGGAAAAGGATTATGAGATGGATTCCTACTTTCTTGGTATAGAAATTTGGATTAGAATGGCATTAGAAAAGTTGACTTGTCAAGAACAAAGTTGTCCATTTTGGCATACCAAGCTCAAGGAGCTTGCTTAAGACCATACAAATATTTCTTAAGAAGATAAATAAGGTTAGATTCATTCTGGACATAGCCAGGAGGTTGTTCCATGTAGATTTATTCTTGCAAATCCCCATGAAAAAAACAGATTTAACGTCCATTTGATGGATGGACCTCCCATTTATGTGAGGCATCAAGGGAAATAACAAGGCAGATGGAATTAATTTTGGCTACATAGGCAAAGGTTTCATTATAGTCAATTCCTTCAACTTGGGAAAATCCTTTGGCTTCTAACTAAGCCTTGTGTCTTCCATCACTTCCATCTGATGCATACTTAGTTTTGTATACCCATGTACATCTGTCAAGTTTTCCTTCTTTTGTAAGAGGTACAAGATCCCAAGTATCATTTTCCATTAAAGAACGATAATATGCATTCATTGATGTATCCCAATTTGGATGACCTGAAGCTTCTGCAAATGCCTCTAGATCACGAGTCTCTGAAACTTGACCCAAAAGAGAAGAGGCTTGTTGGAACTGTGAACATGTCTAATGCTGATATGAAGGATCACTGGTAAGACTACCAACTGCTTCTCATGTTGAACATACCCATCTAGGAAGCGATGGTGTTGGTGTAGGTTTAGGTTCAAGGGACTCATCTGGAGGAAGGTGAGCAGGCGGAGGTGGATTTTCATCCTCACTGTCATTATCTAAAAAAGAAGAAACCATAATAGGAATAGAAGAAGGCACAAACGCCGAAGATGGCTCTCAGGCCGAAGAAGGCACAAATGATGAATTAGGCTCGCAGACCAAGAGATTTTCATCAAATTTAACATCTTTTCTAATAATAATTTCATTACAATGTGGTTGAAGAAGTATGTAACCTTTGACATCTTCAGAATAACTAACAAATATACACTTCTCACTTTTAGGTTGCAATTCTTTCCTTTTCTCATCAGGAATGTGATCCCATGCTACATTTCTAAATACAAGGAAGTGACTTACATCTGGCTTAATTTTATTCCATTCTTCTTCAAGTGTTATATTTTTAAGAGGCTTAGTGGGAGTGCGATTTACTATGTAATTTGCACTGTTAATGGCTTTTGCCCAATACTTTAGACTCGATCCCTTAGATTGGATCATACAATTAGAAATTTATTTTAAAGTGCGTTTCTTTCTTTCATCACCACCATTTTGATGTGGTGTATATGGAACAATGTGTTGCATTTGGATTCCCTGTGCAATGCCATAACTTGTAAATTGATTTTTCACATATTCGCCTCCATTATTTGTTCTTAATATTTGAAGTTGATGTCTAGATTTCTTTTCTACAAGGTCCTTGTAGGCCAGGAACTTGTCAAAAACTTCGCTCTTAAGTTTTAATAATTAAACCCAAGCGTGTATGAAAAATTCATTAATGAAAGTTAAGAAATACTTGCACCCAAAAAAATAAAGAGAAGAAAGTGGACCACACAAGTCACTATGAACAAGCTGCAAAGGGGCCGAGGCATGCCAAGAAGCACCTTTGTCAAAATTGTACCATGATGTTTACCGAGAACACAACTGGCACAAATACCATCTCTGCATGAAAAAAGAGGAAGACTAATGAGCATCTGTTGATTACATAGTTGTTGTAATGAGCGATAATTTAGATGACCAAATTTCTCATGCCAAAGTTTGCTCAAGTCATCGCAGTGAGCAACAAAAACTGATGGAAAAGATGATGACCCAAAGTTATTAAACTTGTACAACCTAGTAATATCATTAGCAATTCTAGTTGCAAGAACACGCCGAGGATCTTTTAGATCCTTGATTACAATTTGGTGAGGTGAAAACTCTACGGTTTTACCTTCACTTGAATGAGTGATTTGATATATTGATAGATGGTTGCAGGAAAGACTTTGAATGCATAATACATCATTAAAATGAACATTATCTACCTGAATTGTTCCAGGCCCTACAACACTAAGATATCTATCATCACCAACAAATATTTTCTTGGTGTTACATTCATTTAGAGAAAGAAATATGGCTTTATCCTTAGTCATATGATAAGATGTTCCATAATCAATAAGCCACTCATCAAAAGAATAAGTAGAAGTTGCATTGAAGGAGAAACCAGAAGCAGAAAGTGCATGTCCATGAGAAGAAGAATAATAAGTAGAATCAATACTGATGTTGTGCTTCTTCATCGTTGCTTCTAAAGCTGCCATCTTCTTAAAACATTTAGACTAATGATGGCCATCTTTCCAACAAAAGATGCAATGTTTGTCAGTTTTCTTATTTTTAGATTTTTCTCCTTTGTCACCATTAGGAGCAGAAGCTGGCTACGAGGGTTTGGAATGCTTGTTTTACCTGTTGTTGTGGCGAGGATGTTGCTTCTTGGGATTCTTGGGTTTATCTTTTTGTTGAGCCACTAAGGTTTTGTTGGAGGTACCTAAAGTTCTGATCACTCCAAGTTGCACATGATTATCTTACTCTCTAATCAAGGTATCCCAAAAGGACTCAAGGGAGGGATTTTTATAAGCAGTACCTAGAGTGTCTTTGGTGGCATAGGAGGTAGATACAAACACTAAATATGCACTGCCAAGCTTAGCAAGAATACTATATATGCAATGCTCTTATTCTAGCTTTATGTTAATTCTTCACATAGAAGTCTAAGTAGTGTTTTGAACTTAGATAAATAGTCTTCAATGCAAGAAAAATCAATTGGACTTAAAGTCATTATCTGATTTTCTATCTTGTGGGCTTGAATAATATTGTGTTTACCAAACATATATTCAAGCATTTCCCAAGCTTTATCAGGGCCATCAATTCCTTGAAGGTGAAACCTTAAATTAGGAGAGATGGACATTCCAATCAGTCCACGTGATTTGTCATTCTTATTTTCCCATTCGATTTTCTTTTCATCATCAGTTGGTTCTAGTTCTTTTCCCAAGGTAATCCGGTACAATCCTTTACTTCTTAATAAATCCTCCATATGAGATTTCCATTGGAAGTAGTTGGTATTGGTAAGCAAAATATCACTGGGAGAATCTATATTAAATATGTAGATAATGTGGTTTAAAAACTAAAACTGATGGTCTCGATGGAAATATCTCGAAAAATTAGGCTGTTTAAAAAAACGACATTGAAAACAAACTTCAGATGTGAAAGTTATGCCTTTAAAAAAAAGGCATAAATGATAACCAAAGAGTGACGTGGCAAGTAGAAGTTGGTCCATGCTGTGATACTCCTCCTAACTGTGCCTATAAGATCACTTTTAAATAAGTTACTTATGGAGTGTCTCACTTTTATAGAACAAGTGAGAATCACTTTTACAATGAAATTACTTTATAGATGAAATTTGCATGCTAAAAATAACTTAAAAGAAAACATTTAAAGTTATTTAATAATTATTCACTTTTATAACTTAAGTGAAATTCACTTTACAATGAATGCATGAAATTTTTCTAAAAAAACGTAACAAAAAGAGAGACTTGAATTCAATACCTCTTACTCAGTAAAGTAACTTTTAACTAAGTGAGTTAGTGCAAAACTTATTGTATTGTTCAGAAGGAGGATTGTTGTTGTTGAAGACGGCCTTGGAGAGCATGTTCATAAAAAAAATTCACACAAGAAAATATTTTCACTTCTTGACGGAAATAAGGGTTAGGTCTCGGTTAGCTTACCTAGAAAATGCAAATTTCCCTCTATTTTTGATTTACCGAGATCGCACGACAAAGAGCATACGTACATGGGAAAACCCTTTCCGATCTGTTTCTGATTTTCTGAGATTGCATAGGGCGCAAGGAAAAGAGCATACATAGATTCAAAAGAGTAGCAACCTAAAAATAAAATAAAAAACAAAAAAAACCAAAATAATAACTCTGCAAAAAATCAAAAGGGCGTATTCGGGCTTTATACCTCCAGATCTGACTGAAATGACTGTATATTGGGAAAATATAAACCTTTTCGAGTGAAACAAAAAGCATTCCTGATTGAAACAAGTGCTCTAGACGCAATGGAATAATCCTCTCAACCGATAAATGTATGCAAATGGAAGAAACAAGAGATGAAACAACATGGATTCACGATCTCGATCTACAACGGGATTGGGCTTTCAAATGAGCTCTGATACCATGTTCGACAACATAGGTATTCCAATAGAGGAAGAACACCTTTAACAACCACTCATACAACCAGATCAAAGGTCAACACATCGATGTTTTCACGTGGTAAAACCCCTATGGGGAAACATCCACGACCATAGCCAACGTGGCCACTTGGAGAAATTTATTAATGCAAAAGAAAAATATTACAGAGAGATTTACAAGAGAGTTTCTCACAATTGATCATCGAAAAATGACCCTCCATGACCTTTAAATAGAGATCATGGACCAATCGAATGTTAAGCCATGAATCAATGTATCTATTAAGATCGAGGAGAATATGATCCATCGGATCACTCTATGTCGGGAACATATCGTGACCGTAAGATTACCTAACTACAAATGCATACTAATGCATACTAAAGAAACACACTAAGAAGAACCCTTTACCTAATGACACATTAGACCAAGTTGATCTTAACTAACTCCTAAGTGTCTAGATATCCTAACATGTTGCAAGGCATTCATTGGTGCTTCTCTCCTTTTGATGGTGGGCTAGTTAGTAATTACTAAGTGTACTTTTGTGCTCTATTCACTTGCAACCTTCATTTTCTTAAGTTGTTGGAGTAGTGACTCAATGTTATGCATGAGTGTTCTCCTCTGGGAATCCCCTTGTTGGTGTTCTTTGTCTTCCTAAATGTGGATATTGGTAGAATGATAATGTAATCGAGAATACAAAGTCCCCAATATATAAAGGAGTTGTAGTGAGGGGTCATCTAGACTCGTATTGTCAACGTTTGAATTCGTAGCTTTAACTATTAGGCACATATGTGAGAACTTTGCATAGATATATCATATTTGTGTCTACAACTTGACATTTTCATTATGAAGGTTGTTTCTTTCCTTCATGGCATCCTTGAGCAAACCCCAAGTTATTATTAACTCCCTCTTAGTTGCTAATGCTTTTCTCTTCACTACAAACATCCTATGCCTGATTTTAATGCCCAAATTTTGATGGGTCCTGATCAAATCTTTAGAAGTTAGATATTGGATATTAGTGGGTTCCAATGTCCCGAAGTGAAAGCCGACTAATGGGTTCATAATATTTATTGATATGACATTCTACATTGATGTTTCTAATTGACCATGGGCATCAATTTCATTTTCCTCTCTACCTTGTCCTAGTAAACACGACACTTCATTGTAGATCCACTCATGTGTTTTTTCCATGATACACTGCAATATCATCGTTATATTGAATCTTATTCAACATCATTGCCACATACACGAAATTAGTTACGAGTCTTCAATAGTACCTATAGCAGCATCATAGTTGAGAGGCAAGTTGGGGATCTTTGTATCCATATCCTATGTCGAGTCATCATCTTTCTCTCCTAATGTTTGTGAGTCAGTTGTGTCTAGTGTCTCTTGGTCTTCATTCTATTTGTCTTTATTCTCTTCCCATGTTTCTCCATAGAAGTTTTATGACGCCTTTTGATCTTTGAATTTTTATGATGTCTTCTTATCCTAAAAGTTTTTGTTAGGGTCTTCTCGACCATCACCACCCTCTGAAAAGGTTAGGTCATGGGACATGTTATACTTTTCATGTTGTGTCTATTCCTTTTGACGCACTTTGACATTAATAGGGTCTACATGCACAACATTTTTATGGTTAAGAGTTGTTCAAATAAATGTCTTGCCCATTTATTTTATTATGCAAGCTTAGCCTTTAGTGTATACTAAAGATAAACCCCAGATTATATATCAGATTCATGCTTGTTGGTTAACAGACTGGTCCATGAAGTGGAGAACAATAACTATGTCAAACATTTAGCCATTTCAAAATTAGGTTGCAAGATATGTTGGGATTTGGCATGGATATGGAAATACAAATTTGAACTCAATAAATCGTAGATTTAGGTAGATCATAGTGCATCATTCACTATGATTTATGGATCATAAATGACATGAATCATTAAAAGTTGAATATGGTGTTATCCTTCAAACTATCCCGCTTGGGAAAGAAGAATGTTGGACCCGATCCTCTGTCCTGACTTGAAATAGGGGAATATCCGACAAGGATATATGACAAATTACTAGGCATGAATTTATTCGGGGTGAAGAAGTTCCCAAAGAACTAAAATAAATAATTTTTTTTCTAGAAGAAGGGGAAGCACCTGAAGATCTCCCAACCAATAAACAAAAAATCCTAGCCATGAAAGTTGCACCATTCACTCCCATGAATGGATATCTTTACAAGCTAGGACTCAACAAAATTCTATGGCGATGCACATTAGAGCATGAACATGAAAACATCATCAACAAAGCACATGTAGGCCCAACAAGGGGTCACTTTGAAGCCGACATGACGACTAGGAAAATCCTTCAAGTCGGTCTGTAGTGGATGAATTTACATAAAGACTATCAAGAACAAGTAAAGAAATGTGTCAAGTGTCAAAGGTTAGGCTGACCACCGTGGAAGAATGAAATTACCTTGCACTCAGTAAATCCCAGTTTAACATTTGAAATATGAGCTATTTATTTTGTCGACCCTTTCCCAAAATAGCGAAAAGGTTGGGAGTAAAATACATTATTACAACCCTTGAATATTTAACAAAGTGGACAGAAGTAGAACCAGTCAAGAACCGTACAAAGGAAACAAGTACAAAGTTTATTTATGAAAATATAATAACCAAATTTGATTGTCCCTTAATGATAATTAATGATCAAGGAACACACTTTGTCAATAGTACAATCAAAGTATTGCTGAAAAAATTCATGATCGACCATAGAAAAAAAAACTGCATATCACGCACAAGCTAATGGAGCCATCGAGTCTTTTAACAACACACTACATAAGGGCCTCACGGAAATATGCAGTCTCGAGAGAGACGATTGGGATGATAAAGTTCCAACAATACTATGGGCATATAGAACAACATACAAAAGATCGACTGGCCAAACACCCTTTAAACTAGTTTACGACCAAGAAGTAGTGATCCCACTACATTTCTGTGCAAATGCAGGTTAGATAAATTCTATTTTAGAATTTTATCACAGGGTGAATACACGATAACTCTTCTACCAACTTAACCAATTAGAAGAAGAAAGGATGTTGGCACAAAAACATCAGGAAATTCAGAAAAGTCAACAAAACTCATGGCATGATTGACACATTAAGAAGAAAGACATCAATAATGGGGACTTGGTATTTCTTTATGACAGTTGAGTAAAAGTTAAACCAAACAAGATAGAGACTACATGGCTGGGTCTGTACATGGTCAAGGACATCTGACCTTCAAGAGTAGTACAATTGAAAATGCTACAAGGGAACCCTTTGAAGAAATTAGTCAATGAGGTCCATCTAAAAATATATCATACATAGTCGCCTAAATCCCTAATGGTGAAAACCTTGTTGGGGGCACCAGTAGGACTCGACTAGTTCAAAACCCCTTCAAGGCCATCCAAGTTGAAAAATAGAATAAATAGAATAAATAATATATATATA
>JZKD02S1737691.1:0-16157 GCA_000966675.3 Picea glauca | reverse complement strand
ATCGATGCTAGTTTCGAGACTTTGAATCAGAAACTGTTTGATTTTGTGCCTCAAATTCTGGAAATGAATCGTTCAGAACTTATTGAATACCCTTAATGTCCATTCATAACCTTCTATACATTGTGCATAAATCCTTCGACTAAAGACTGATGACACTTTTGGGGTTCATAAACAGTTTTGAAAGAAGTCACCTCCCAAGCGTTGGATTATATCATGAAAAAACTATTTATCCATCGTCTGATACCTCACTGGTGGGTTGGCTTTGTCACTGTCTTTTGGGATTTGTTGTGCAATCCTCACCCTCGGAAAAATTCAAAGAAACAAACCAACAACTGCTATTATTAATTGCAACAGGGATTGGGATTGCAGAAAATTTGAAGGCATTCATCGTGCACTTGACATCTAGTGACACATTTGAAATCATCCGATGCTTGGCATCCACCGAATTCTCCCTGGCGCTCTCAACATGGTCATGGATCTACTCGTTCCAACACTTGGGCCTTAGTCTTAACACCTTCGAACATACTTACTTTGGCATTTGGATTTAATCTTTACCTGTTGTCCAGATTGTTGCCACTTTGACGTTTTTCATTTAATTTTGCATTTGGAAATATCCCACATACAATGTAAAATATTAAAAAGAACCAGTTAAATTCTTTCTGTCTTGTACCGACGCGTTGTGCACGGTCTTTTGGTCCCTTGTGGGTTCCCTCCTTGGCGCTCGAGCTTGACACTTGGAACTTGCCTTGGAAAATGATGTATCTTTAGCTCTGGTAGAGCATGTGGTGTATGTTTGGAGATTGGGTTCAATGAGTTAGTTGGAGAGCATGTGGTGTATGTTTGGGTTAGATTTTGCTCATGGGCTAATTTTTGGTTCATATATATGGGATAGATTTAGCTCATGGACTAATTTTTCGTGAAATTTTGCATTTTACAAATATAATTAAAGATAATGAAATATTTTTGCATTTTACAAATATAATTAAAGATAATGACATATTGCAAGAAAATTTGGTATTTTAAAAATATAATTAAAGATATTGCAAGACTTGGCATTTTACAAATATAATTAAATATAATGACATATTGCAAGAAAATTTGGTATTTTACAAATATAATTAAAGATATTGCAAGACTTGAAAATTTTACATTTTACAAATATAATTAAAGATAATCATATTGCAAGACTTTGGGTAAATTTTGACAAAAATTATGCAAAAAATTGAAGGATTGACACATGGCGAAAGACTTGGATATTTGGGAAATTGATACACAATCGACAAAGAGATTTGAAAATTTGACGTATTCTTTTTTACTTGGCATTTTACAAATATAACTAAAGATAATGACATATTGCAAGAGAATTTGATATTTTGAAAATATAATTAAAGATATTGCAAGACTTGGCATTTTACAAATATAATTAAAGATAATGACATATTGCAAGAGAATTCGGTATTTTAAAAATATAATTAAAGATATTGCAAGACTTGTCATTTTACAAATATAATTAAAGATAATGACATATTGCAAGAGAATTTGGTATTTTACAAATATAATTAAAGATATTGCAAGACTTGGGAATTTTACATTTTACAAATATAATTAAAGATAATTATATTGCAAGACTCTAGGAAAATTTTGACAAAAATTATGCAAGAATTCGAAGGCTTGACACAATGGCGAAAGACTCGGATATTTGGGAAATTGATACACAATCGACAAAGAGATTTGAAAATTTGACGTAGTCTTTTTTACTTGGCATTTTACAAATATAATTAAAGATAATGACATATTGCAAGACTTTAGGATACTTTTGAATAAAATTATGCAAGAATCCGAAGGCTTGACAAAATGGCGAAAGATTTGGAGATTTGGGAAATTGATACACAATTGACAAAGAGATTTGAAAATTTGACGTAGTCTTTTTTATGATGGAGCTGCAAAAATGGGTGCTATGAGAATGAAATGCTTTTGGTAGAGGCCCTGTTATTGGCTAAATGTCGAAATTTAAATGATGCAAATTTCAGTGCTAACAATGAGGATATATCGGATCTGGAGTGATACGATCCTCTTATTGATCTTCTTTAAAATGTAAGCCTTCGAGTGTTAAGGATATGGCCAATCACATAGTAAATAAATCAACCAGGTCGAGGAATGGCTGGCCCAGAGAGACCATAATATGTATTTCGAGCTCGATTCTTAATGAAAATTACTTATTGTATTGTATTTTGGTTTTCTGAGATCGTAATCTATGCTAATTTTTATGAATGTTAATGCATGCGAGTGTGAGAAATATAGAGGCTGAGAGCCAAGAGATGTAGCTTGGGGACACCAAGAGATCATTTTATAATGTGGGTGAATATTCATTGTTGATCACATAATGGATCAACGATGATCCATTAAAACAATAGCAATGAAATAGAGACGATGATCCACGGTGAACATGCTATCGTGGAGGAGCATGACCCAAACACTGATTCATTATGAGTTTAGTGGTTGTAGGAGATTGGAGACGGTGATCTAGATTTTAATTGATATCGAGGGTAGCAGATCCAATTGTCCACAAGTCCATGAGCCAAGAGACCAGGTAAACCCATGGTCCTATGACGAGATTTGGAGTAGAATGTCGGGGTGTAGATATGAGGAGGGAAATTATTTAAGTTTAATTGCTTCCATGGACTTGTTTCAATCCATTTTGTGGGCCAAATAACCCACAAGTTCGAGGATCGAGATCTTCGAAAACTCGATTTGAAGGACCCCAGAATTGGTCTCCATCAAGTGGTATCAGAGTAGGGAAAGATTTCTTGCGTGAAGAGTGGGCATATGCAGAAGCCGAAGAAGAGCAAGGAGTGCTCAAAAGGTTCCAGAGGAGAGAACCTGTGATACCAAAAGGTCAAGCTTGAGAGAAATCTTGATGAGGTATTTGGTAGAAGGTGTAGAGGCTTGCTATAGAGGAAATGCTTGGTTGCATCTCATTGTTGAGCATGAGGAGAAACTCATCGTTATGATGGAGTGATGCATGAGGAAAATGAAGACCAGAGGTTGATGATGGAAAGAAAAAATGAAGACTCGTGATCAAGAGATCATGAAGATTTTCTACCCTGGGAGTTTGATGCAGGAGCAGAGACCCCCGAAATCAAATTCAAAATCTTGAACTTTCCAGAAGGCAGACGTGGCCAAGAGGACATGATTCCTCATAATTATGAGTAAATGGTAGGATTTGTTGTGATATTTGTTGTTTTGAGCAATCTTAGCGATATTGTGAGGATAGATAGGATATGGAGTGATCCTATCCTCTTATTGATCTTGTTTAAAATGTAAGCCTTTGGGTGTTAAGGATAGGGCCAGTCACAATGTAAAAAAATCAATTAGGCTGAGGAATGGTTGGCCAAGAGAGGCCATAATATGTAATTCGAGCTCAATTCTTAATGAAAATTATGTATTGTATTGTATTTTGGTTTTCTAAGATCGTGTGTAATCTCTGTTACTTTTTATGAATGTTAAAGCGTGTGAGTGTGAGAAATAGAGAGGCCTCGAGCCGAGATATGCAACTTAGGAACACCGAGAGAGCATTTTACAGTGTGGGTGAAGATTCACTGTTGATCACAGAATGGATCAAAGGTGATCCATTGATATGATAACAGTGAAATCGAGACGATGATCCATGGTGAACATGATATCATAGAGGAGCATGACTTGAACACCGATTTATTATGAACTTAGTGGCAAAAAATGATTGGAGATGGTGATCTGGATTTTAATTGATATTGAGGGGAGCATATCCAACCATCCACAAGTTTGTGAGCCAAGATACCGGGTAAACCTATGGTCCTATGATAAGATCTGGAGTAGAACAACGGGGTGCAGATACGAGGAGGGAAATTATTTAAGTTTAATTGTTGATATGGACTCGTTTTAGTCCATTTCGTGGGCCAAAGAACCCACATGTATGCGGATCGAGATATCAAAAAATGTGATTCAAAGGACCCCAAAATCAGTGTTCATCATTTGAGATGGGTACTATGTGTCCATGTATGAATTTCCAAAACTAGTTTGAGTTCAACTTAGAGTTCAATCATGGTCTATTTTGAGTTTTTTGTTATAATATCAATCCATTGGATGGTATTCAAATACACAATGTAACTTATTTTATTCTTAAATGGACATTACAATTATTATTATTATTATTCAAGAAAATAAATAATATTCAATATTTATCATCTTGCTAATTATAAATGTACATCTTCACCCCATCATCCACACCATTTTCAATATAATTTTCATTCTTTGTAATATATTTAAAATAACTAAACATTTTTAATATCATATTTTTATGTATTGCCAACTTATTTTATGTCTTAGATTTGTAGTGTTATTTAACATGGTTTTCAAATTCATTAATTAAATAAAAATTTATGTATTTATCAGTGTTTTTAGTAATGATGATATTTGAACGAGCATTAATGTGATAATATAATCACCTTGAGTATCCTTGCATTTTTGGATATGTTGTAGTCGTGCAAGATTAATGTTGCTTGTTATGGCAATCCATGTTGAATGATGGATAGAGGTGACACCTTGGCCCCTCTCAAGATGATTACATCTATGATATATTAAATAAATCACTGTTTTTCCCTTGCACTTTGTTTTTCTTATCATAGACATCTAATTTTGTGTGCTTAGATGATGGATATATGTGATAGGCCTCAAAGTTCATGCTAATCATTATGGCCATTTATTTCAATGTGAATGGATTATGTATGGGAAGACGTGATAGATTTTGGTTAATGTTTGATCTAGGTTTTTCCATCATGCATATTGACATATGTTTGAAACTCTATCCCTTCACTCATATTTAGCCTTTATCTTCTTCAATTTCTTCTACAAATTTTACTCAAAGACAATTCCAAAATTGTTGTTAAGCTTAATCTAGCATCTTTATTGTGATAATATTAGTCGGTTTGTATTATTTAATAATCGGAACATATTCTTCAATCATTTACAACATACTTATTCTTACAGTGCATTAAGAAGTAGTACATAACCTTAGCCCAATTTGCAATTGTGTTTTGTAGGTGAGTGGTAAGAGTCGAAAGATTGAGAATATATTTAGAATATTTGAAAACAAGTTGCGTTTCTAACCATTTATAAAATAAAAAGAAAAAAATCTTGACTCTTTTGGACATATATAGTTAAGGATTAAGTTGGAGGAACATGATTCTTATTAAGGTTTTGGCTACTAGTACCTTTCATTGATCTTCACCTCGTAAGAGGTTGCTCAGAAGTCCTACTCTAGAGTATATGGAATATTGTCAATTTCATTGCTTACATTTAGTTTTGTAGCGATGATTTTGATCCAACCAAATTAGATAAAGTTTGCTTACCATTTTGGATGGAATTTACCAACATGTTGGATCAAGTTAAATCACATGTTAAGAAAATAGTAAAGCATTTTATGAGGGTTCTATTGGCTTGAATTAGTAGACCAAGCTCCACGGGGTTGTCCAACGAAGGGGTTGTAGTCTAACATTAACAAATCAATCCCTATAACAAGGAAGTTCTTGCTCAATGTACATTGCAAAGACTTGAGATTAGTGGGAGGAATAACACATGACATACACAACCATTTCTAACACCATACTTCATAAATATATTTTTCATTTATTTTATTCGTCATTAGACTAGTACTATATCATTCATTAGAATATGCAATAGACACAACCATCCATTATAACAAATAAGCAAAAATAACAAAAAGAGGAATACTTCATAATGAAGAACGCATTATTTGAATAGATCATCATCACGATAAACAAATTTTGAAATGGGGGGATCATTCCATTCATATTTATCATAAAGGAAATCATTATTACAATTTATCACTTATCAAAAGAGAGTTGCAACCATGTGAAGGAAAATTTTAGGGGCTAAATTTCTCCATTTGGCTAATTTTCCAAAAACAAAAATCAAAATTGATTTGTCAATTTCCACTTTTTTTCTAAAATGATTTCCCTAAATTCTAGAGGATAAAATTATTTTACTGTGAAGAATGCCTAATTTTTTTCTTCTATAAACTATATAAAGTCCTTTAGAATTTGAATATTTTTACAAAAATATCACCAAACATTTTATAGTAGGCATTTTAAGAACGTGTAAGATTCGCCACGGTTTCTACACTTTAAGATAAGTATGGATCCTTGAAATTTTCCCTAAACCACATAACCAATCAAAACTTTACATTATCTTCTAGCCTACTGAACCTTTCCAAGTCAAAGCATTTACATTTACATAGTGGCATCTTTTGATATATGGATTTATTTAGATCATTGGTATACAATTGGTGTAGTAAATGTTATCTGCTAGTCAATTGTTCCTTTCCTCTTCAATGTCCTCTAGTCTCCTGGTAATCAACTCCCCAAAACTTGGGATCTTGTCCCAATTCTCTACTCGTGATCTTTGTTCTCTTTTGTCACTTCTAAATGCTTCTCAATCCAGGTGGTGTAGTACGAGTCCCATTATTTGCAAAGTTGGTGCCACCATGCCTTCATAAAAAATGAAGAAGCCAACAAGCCCTAACCACACCTATTGATTCGTCCTTGAGTCAACTAGGGTTGGACTAAACTATTGCCACTCCAAACAAAGGGGCCAATTATGTAATCATTTTGATTAACTTTTCTTGGAAACCTACAAACATTGTAAGCTCTTGTCACCATTTTGGGACTAGGAACTTGGATTTTACAATGAATTATTGTGCCTTTTTTTTGTGGTGTTCAATTGTTCTCCATTCTGTGTTTGCAAAGCTACTGAGACTTTGCAACTCTTGACACTTTTATGTTGCATTAAGGTGTACAAATCATAACTCCCACTATACTTGGCTAGTAGCCTAAAATATCTGATCCATGTCATCATTCAATTTGTCAATTTGTTCTTGCTTTTGTTATTTGATTTTAGGGTCCAATACTAATCTTACTTCCACCTGTAGGTTTACAATCCTTTGTTGTGTTAGAAAACTAGGGTATTCCAACAAAGGACGAACACCTTCAGTAGCCACTCACACAACCAGATCAAAGATCAACACACCGATGTTTTCACGTGGTAAAACCCCTACGGGGAAACATCCATGGCCCCAACCAACGTGGCCACTTGGAGAAATTTGTTAATGCAAAAGACAAATATTATAGAGAGGTTTACAAGAGAGTTTCTCATAATCGATCATCGACAAATGACCCTCCATGCTCTTTAAATAGAGATCATGGACCAATCGGGTTTTAAGCAACATATCAATGTAGTCATTAAGATCAAGGAGAATATGATATGTCAAATCACTCTATTTAGGGAACATATCGTGACCATCGAATTACCTAACTACAAATGCATACTAATGCTTACTAAATAAACACACTAAGAAACACACTTTACCTAATGATACATTAGACCAAGTTCATCTTAACTAACTCCTAAGTGTCTAAATATCCTCACATCTCCCCTTAAGAACAACTTGGGATATGATTGAAGGATTTACAAAGAGGAGATGATAGGAGAAGGAAGGAGTCATTAGAGTCTATCCCATCTTAATGACAACTTCTTGAACTCCTAACATATATTGAAGTTTGGAAAACTTTGCTTCTGTAAGAGACTTTGTGAAAATGTCTGCAACTTGACCTTCTGTAGGGAAGAAGAGCACTTCAATAAATCGATCATGAATGAGCTTTCTGATGAAGTGCATGTGTATCTCAATGTGTTTGTTGTGCTGATGTTGAACAAGATGTTTGGTGAGCTTCATGGCACTTTGATAACCATACCAAAGGCTATTCGTATGTTACTGCTGGAATCCAAACTCTGAAAGGATCTATCGAAGGCACAAGGATTCTTGAATTGAATTAACCACTACTCAGTACTCTTCTTCTACTGAAGAAAGAGAAATAACATGTTGTTTCTTCCAGCCCCAAGTGACAGGTCCTGAACCAAGGATGAAAACATAACCTGTAGTAGACTTCCAATCATCAAGGTCGTTGACCCAATCTGAATCAGTGAAACCAACCAATAAAGGAGTCTCCCCTGAACTGTAATGTATCCCGAACTGAATTGTACCCTAGAGATATCAAAGTATTCTTTTAGCTGCTTTCTAATGGATTTCATGGGGTGTTTTTCATATACTAGGAAATAAGAACAACAACAAAGGAAAGATCAGGACGAGTATGACTCAAGTATAAGAGGCTACCAACTAACTGACGGTACAAAGTGGCATCAACTTTGGGAGAAGTACAGGTGGTAGTAAGCTTGAATCCATACTAGAAGAGAGAAGGGGTTGGTTTACAATCTTCCACGTGAAAGTGGCGAAGAAGGTCACAAGCATACTTAAACTGAGAAAGAAAAATTCCTTCCTAGGTTTGCAAAACCTAGAGGCTAAGGAAATAGTGCAAAAATCCTAAGTCTCTCATTTCAAATTTCTTCTTAAGGTTGGTTTTTACATGGTTTAAAAGTTTTGAGTCACTAACACTAAGGATAAGATCATCAACATAAAGGAAAAGGATTATGAGATGGATTCCTACTTTCTTGGTATAGAAATTTGGATTAGAATGGCATTAGAAAAGTTGACTTGTCAAGAACAAAGTTGTCCATTTTGGCATACCAAGCTCAAGGAGCTTGCTTAAGACCATACAAATATTTCTTAAGAAGATAAATAAGGTTAGATTCATTCTGGACATAGCCAGGAGGTTGTTCCATGTAGATTTATTCTTGCAAATCCCCATGAAAAAAACAGATTTAACGTCCATTTGATGGATGGACCTCCCATTTATGTGAGGCATCAAGGGAAATAACAAGGCAGATGGAATTAATTTTGGCTACATAGGCAAAGGTTTCATTATAGTCAATTCCTTCAACTTGGGAAAATCCTTTGGCTTCTAACTAAGCCTTGTGTCTTCCATCACTTCCATCTGATGCATACTTAGTTTTGTATACCCATGTACATCTGTCAAGTTTTCCTTCTTTTGTAAGAGGTACAAGATCCCAAGTATCATTTTCCATTAAAGAACGATAATATGCATTCATTGATGTATCCCAATTTGGATGACCTGAAGCTTCTGCAAATGCCTCTAGATCACGAGTCTCTGAAACTTGACCCAAAAGAGAAGAGGCTTGTTGGAACTGTGAACATGTCTAATGCTGATATGAAGGATCACTGGTAAGACTACCAACTGCTTCTCATGTTGAACATACCCATCTAGGAAGCGATGGTGTTGGTGTAGGTTTAGGTTCAAGGGACTCATCTGGAGGAAGGTGAGCAGGCGGAGGTGGATTTTCATCCTCACTGTCATTATCTAAAAAAGAAGAAACCATAATAGGAATAGAAGAAGGCACAAACGCCGAAGATGGCTCTCAGGCCGAAGAAGGCACAAATGATGAATTAGGCTCGCAGACCAAGAGATTTTCATCAAATTTAACATCTTTTCTAATAATAATTTCATTACAATGTGGTTGAAGAAGTATGTAACCTTTGACATCTTCAGAATAACTAACAAATATACACTTCTCACTTTTAGGTTGCAATTCTTTCCTTTTCTCATCAGGAATGTGATCCCATGCTACATTTCTAAATACAAGGAAGTGACTTACATCTGGCTTAATTTTATTCCATTCTTCTTCAAGTGTTATATTTTTAAGAGGCTTAGTGGGAGTGCGATTTACTATGTAATTTGCACTGTTAATGGCTTTTGCCCAATACTTTAGACTCGATCCCTTAGATTGGATCATACAATTAGAAATTTATTTTAAAGTGCGTTTCTTTCTTTCATCACCACCATTTTGATGTGGTGTATATGGAACAATGTGTTGCATTTGGATTCCCTGTGCAATGCCATAACTTGTAAATTGATTTTTCACATATTCGCCTCCATTATTTGTTCTTAATATTTGAAGTTGATGTCTAGATTTCTTTTCTACAAGGTCCTTGTAGGCCAGGAACTTGTCAAAAACTTCGCTCTTAAGTTTTAATAATTAAACCCAAGCGTGTATGAAAAATTCATTAATGAAAGTTAAGAAATACTTGCACCCAAAAAAATAAAGAGAAGAAAGTGGACCACACAAGTCACTATGAACAAGCTGCAAAGGGGCCGAGGCATGCCAAGAAGCACCTTTGTCAAAATTGTACCATGATGTTTACCGAGAACACAACTGGCACAAATACCATCTCTGCATGAAAAAAGAGGAAGACTAATGAGCATCTGTTGATTACATAGTTGTTGTAATGAGCGATAATTTAGATGACCAAATTTCTCATGCCAAAGTTTGCTCAAGTCATCGCAGTGAGCAACAAAAACTGATGGAAAAGATGATGACCCAAAGTTATTAAACTTGTACAACCTAGTAATATCATTAGCAATTCTAGTTGCAAGAACACGCCGAGGATCTTTTAGATCCTTGATTACAATTTGGTGAGGTGAAAACTCTACGGTTTTACCTTCACTTGAATGAGTGATTTGATATATTGATAGATGGTTGCAGGAAAGACTTTGAATGCATAATACATCATTAAAATGAACATTATCTACCTGAATTGTTCCAGGCCCTACAACACTAAGATATCTATCATCACCAACAAATATTTTCTTGGTGTTACATTCATTTAGAGAAAGAAATATGGCTTTATCCTTAGTCATATGATAAGATGTTCCATAATCAATAAGCCACTCATCAAAAGAATAAGTAGAAGTTGCATTGAAGGAGAAACCAGAAGCAGAAAGTGCATGTCCATGAGAAGAAGAATAATAAGTAGAATCAATACTGATGTTGTGCTTCTTCATCGTTGCTTCTAAAGCTGCCATCTTCTTAAAACATTTAGACTAATGATGGCCATCTTTCCAACAAAAGATGCAATGTTTGTCAGTTTTCTTATTTTTAGATTTTTCTCCTTTGTCACCATTAGGAGCAGAAGCTGGCTACGAGGGTTTGGAATGCTTGTTTTACCTGTTGTTGTGGCGAGGATGTTGCTTCTTGGGATTCTTGGGTTTATCTTTTTGTTGAGCCACTAAGGTTTTGTTGGAGGTACCTAAAGTTCTGATCACTCCAAGTTGCACATGATTATCTTACTCTCTAATCAAGGTATCCCAAAAGGACTCAAGGGAGGGATTTTTATAAGCAGTACCTAGAGTGTCTTTGGTGGCATAGGAGGTAGATACAAACACTAAATATGCACTGCCAAGCTTAGCAAGAATACTATATATGCAATGCTCTTATTCTAGCTTTATGTTAATTCTTCACATAGAAGTCTAAGTAGTGTTTTGAACTTAGATAAATAGTCTTCAATGCAAGAAAAATCAATTGGACTTAAAGTCATTATCTGATTTTCTATCTTGTGGGCTTGAATAATATTGTGTTTACCAAACATATATTCAAGCATTTCCCAAGCTTTATCAGGGCCATCAATTCCTTGAAGGTGAAACCTTAAATTAGGAGAGATGGACATTCCAATCAGTCCACGTGATTTGTCATTCTTATTTTCCCATTCGATTTTCTTTTCATCATCAGTTGGTTCTAGTTCTTTTCCCAAGGTAATCCGGTACAATCCTTTACTTCTTAATAAATCCTCCATATGAGATTTCCATTGGAAGTAGTTGGTATTGGTAAGCAAAATATCACTGGGAGAATCTATATTAAATATGTAGATAATGTGGTTTAAAAACTAAAACTGATGGTCTCGATGGAAATATCTCGAAAAATTAGGCTGTTTAAAAAAACGACATTGAAAACAAACTTCAGATGTGAAAGTTATGCCTTTAAAAAAAAGGCATAAATGATAACCAAAGAGTGACGTGGCAAGTAGAAGTTGGTCCATGCTGTGATACTCCTCCTAACTGTGCCTATAAGATCACTTTTAAATAAGTTACTTATGGAGTGTCTCACTTTTATAGAACAAGTGAGAATCACTTTTACAATGAAATTACTTTATAGATGAAATTTGCATGCTAAAAATAACTTAAAAGAAAACATTTAAAGTTATTTAATAATTATTCACTTTTATAACTTAAGTGAAATTCACTTTACAATGAATGCATGAAATTTTTCTAAAAAAACGTAACAAAAAGAGAGACTTGAATTCAATACCTCTTACTCAGTAAAGTAACTTTTAACTAAGTGAGTTAGTGCAAAACTTATTGTATTGTTCAGAAGGAGGATTGTTGTTGTTGAAGACGGCCTTGGAGAGCATGTTCATAAAAAAAATTCACACAAGAAAATATTTTCACTTCTTGACGGAAATAAGGGTTAGGTCTCGGTTAGCTTACCTAGAAAATGCAAATTTCCCTCTATTTTTGATTTACCGAGATCGCACGACAAAGAGCATACGTACATGGGAAAACCCTTTCCGATCTGTTTCTGATTTTCTGAGATTGCATAGGGCGCAAGGAAAAGAGCATACATAGATTCAAAAGAGTAGCAACCTAAAAATAAAATAAAAAACAAAAAAAACCAAAATAATAACTCTGCAAAAAATCAAAAGGGCGTATTCGGGCTTTATACCTCCAGATCTGACTGAAATGACTGTATATTGGGAAAATATAAACCTTTTCGAGTGAAACAAAAAGCATTCCTGATTGAAACAAGTGCTCTAGACGCAATGGAATAATCCTCTCAACCGATAAATGTATGCAAATGGAAGAAACAAGAGATGAAACAACATGGATTCACGATCTCGATCTACAACGGGATTGGGCTTTCAAATGAGCTCTGATACCATGTTCGACAACATAGGTATTCCAATAGAGGAAGAACACCTTTAACAACCACTCATACAACCAGATCAAAGGTCAACACATCGATGTTTTCACGTGGTAAAACCCCTATGGGGAAACATCCACGACCATAGCCAACGTGGCCACTTGGAGAAATTTATTAATGCAAAAGAAAAATATTACAGAGAGATTTACAAGAGAGTTTCTCACAATTGATCATCGAAAAATGACCCTCCATGACCTTTAAATAGAGATCATGGACCAATCGAATGTTAAGCCATGAATCAATGTATCTATTAAGATCGAGGAGAATATGATCCATCGGATCACTCTATGTCGGGAACATATCGTGACCGTAAGATTACCTAACTACAAATGCATACTAATGCATACTAAAGAAACACACTAAGAAGAACCCTTTACCTAATGACACATTAGACCAAGTTGATCTTAACTAACTCCTAAGTGTCTAGATATCCTAACATGTTGCAAGGCATTCATTGGTGCTTCTCTCCTTTTGATGGTGGGCTAGTTAGTAATTACTAAGTGTACTTTTGTGCTCTATTCACTTGCAACCTTCATTTTCTTAAGTTGTTGGAGTAGTGACTCAATGTTATGCATGAGTGTTCTCCTCTGGGAATCCCCTTGTTGGTGTTCTTTGTCTTCCTAAATGTGGATATTGGTAGAATGATAATGTAATCGAGAATACAAAGTCCCCAATATATAAAGGAGTTGTAGTGAGGGGTCATCTAGACTCGTATTGTCAACGTTTGAATTCGTAGCTTTAACTATTAGGCACATATGTGAGAACTTTGCATAGATATATCATATTTGTGTCTACAACTTGACATTTTCATTATGAAGGTTGTTTCTTTCCTTCATGGCATCCTTGAGCAAACCCCAAGTTATTATTAACTCCCTCTTAGTTGCTAATGCTTTTCTCTTCACTACAAACATCCTATGCCTGATTTTAATGCCCAAATTTTGATGGGTCCTGATCAAATCTTTAGAAGTTAGATATTGGATATTAGTGGGTTCCAATGTCCCGAAGTGAAAGCCGACTAATGGGTTCATAATATTTATTGATATGACATTCTACATTGATGTTTCTAATTGACCATGGGCATCAATTTCATTTTCCTCTCTACCTTGTCCTAGTAAACACGACACTTCATTGTAGATCCACTCATGTGTTTTTTCCATGATACACTGCAATATCATCGTTATATTGAATCTTATTCAACATCATTGCCACATACACGAAATTAGTTACGAGTCTTCAATAGTACCTATAGCAGCATCATAGTTGAGAGGCAAGTTGGGGATCTTTGTATCCATATCCTATGTCGAGTCATCATCTTTCTCTCCTAATGTTTGTGAGTCAGTTGTGTCTAGTGTCTCTTGGTCTTCATTCTATTTGTCTTTATTCTCTTCCCATGTTTCTCCATAGAAGTTTTATGACGCCTTTTGATCTTTGAATTTTTATGATGTCTTCTTATCCTAAAAGTTTTTGTTAGGGTCTTCTCGACCATCACCACCCTCTGAAAAGGTTAGGTCATGGGACATGTTATACTTTTCATGTTGTGTCTATTCCTTTTGACGCACTTTGACATTAATAGGGTCTACATGCACAACATTTTTATGGTTAAGAGTTGTTCAAATAAATGTCTTGCCCATTTATTTTATTATGCAAGCTTAGCCTTTAGTGTATACTAAAGATAAACCCCAGATTATATATCAGATTCATGCTTGTTGGTTAACAGACTGGTCCATGAAGTGGAGAACAATAACTATGTCAAACATTTAGCCATTTCAAAATTAGGTTGCAAGATATGTTGGGATTTGGCATGGATATGGAAATACAAATTTGAACTCAATAAATCGTAGATTTAGGTAGATCATAGTGCATCATTCACTATGATTTATGGATCATAAATGACATGAATCATTAAAAGTTGAATATGGTGTTATCCTTCAAACTATCCCGCTTGGGAAAGAAGAATGTTGGACCCGATCCTCTGTCCTGACTTGAAATAGGGGAATATCCGACAAGGATATATGACAAATTACTAGGCATGAATTTATTCGGGGTGAAGAAGTTCCCAAAGAACTAAAATAAATAATTTTTTTTCTAGAAGAAGGGGAAGCACCTGAAGATCTCCCAACCAATAAACAAAAAATCCTAGCCATGAAAGTTGCACCATTCACTCCCATGAATGGATATCTTTACAAGCTAGGACTCAACAAAATTCTATGGCGATGCACATTAGAGCATGAACATGAAAACATCATCAACAAAGCACATGTAGGCCCAACAAGGGGTCACTTTGAAGCCGACATGACGACTAGGAAAATCCTTCAAGTCGGTCTGTAGTGGATGAATTTACATAAAGACTATCAAGAACAAGTAAAGAAATGTGTCAAGTGTCAAAGGTTAGGCTGACCACCGTGGAAGAATGAAATTACCTTGCACTCAGTAAATCCTAGTTTAGCATTTGAAATATGGGCTATTTATTTTGTCGGCCCTTTCCCAAAATAGCGAAAAGGTTGGGAGTAAAATACATTATTACAACCCTTGAATATTTAACAAAGTGGACAGAAGTAGAACCAGTCGAGAACCGTACAAAGGAAACAAGTACACAGTTTATTTATGAAAATATAATAACCAAATTTGATTGTCCCTTAATGATAATTAGTGATCAAGGAACACACTTTGTCAATAGTACAATCAAAGTATTGCTGAAAAAATTCAGGATCGACCATAGAAAAAAAACTGCATATCACCCACAAGCTAATGGAGCCATCGAGTCTTTTAACAACACACTACATAAGGGCCTCACGGAAATATGCAGTCTCGAGAGAGATGACTGGGATGACAAAGTTCCAACAATACTATGAGCATATAGAACAACATACAAAAGATCGACTGGCCAAACACCCTTTAAACTAGTTTACGACCAAGAAGTAGTGATCCCACTACATTTCTGTGCAAATGCAAGTTAGATAAATTCTATTTTAGAATTTTATCACAAGGTGAATACACGATAACTCTTCTACCAACTTAACCAATTAGAAGAAGAAAGGATGTTGGCACAAAAACATCAGGAAATTCAGAAAAGTCAACAAAAATCATGGCATGATTGACACATTAAGAAGAAAGACATCAATAATGGGGACTTGGTATTTCTTTATGATAGTCGAGTAAAAGGTAAACCAAACAAGATAGAGACTACATGGCTGGGTCTGTACATGGTCGAGGACATCTGACCTTCAAGAGTAGTACAATTGAAAATGCTACAAGGAAACCCTTTCAAGAAATTAGTCAACGAGGTCCATCTAAAAATATATCATACATAGTCGCCTAAATCCCTAATGGTGAAAACCTTGTTGGGCGCGCCAGTAGGACTCGACTAGTTCAAAACC
>JZKD02S1737680.1:70637-95058 GCA_000966675.3 Picea glauca | reverse complement strand
GACTTTTGGCGCTTCATCTCCTAGGGTTAGGTTTTTGGATGTCTAGGACTTTTGGCATTCCTGATTATTGTAAAAAGGCCTCCAGAGCCTCATTGTAACCATATTCTTGCGAATGTGAGTAGCTGTCACATCTCTTCTCAGAGATAAGCTGCCACCATTCTAGCGAGTCTTTCACTCTATATTTTTACAGTCTTGTACATTTCTTTGATTAATAGAAATCATGTATTACTGTATATCTGTGTTTATGGTTGCATCTATGATACATTTCTGTTATATTATTGAATATCTTCAATATCTCTATGCATTTCTTTATTATATCTCCGCTCTCATTTCGTGCCAAAAATAATCTGGATCAGAGAATGTTTTCTTTGACATTGATGTCAAAGGGGGAGAAAAGGAGTGATCTGAATGCTACAGTTAGAGGTCCAAATAGACTAGCGCAACCTTTAGGGGTTTCCATCAATGCCAAAGGGGGAGATTGTTGGCATGTTTTGTAGGAAATACTGTGATTTTCATTGATGGAAAGAATATCAATGGCAAAGAGGAAAGAAAAGAAGAACAATAGAAACAATCGAAAACAACAACAACGAAGACGAGACCCGCAGGAGAAGGTTCGAAGGTCGAAACCTTTGAATACTTAGAAAACATTCTAAGTCAAAAGAAATTGTAAGCTCAGGGGGAGGAGTGACAATGGCCATTAGATCAGTGTCCAGATAAGAGAAGCATGCAAAAGAGGAGAATAGATCTTGGTCGTTGGATCTGAGCACGAAGGATCAACAATCGTTGGATCCAGATATAAATGCATGAAGGTTAAACCTTTGTTGAGCATAGGAGAGCATACTTGTCTAAGTTACAAATTCCCTAAGTAAGCAGGGACCATCCATATTCAATACTGATAGGTGGCACACGATCCTCAACTCTAGAGAAAAACAATTTGAGGATTTTTCAGTTTGAATCTTGAAAAACCTGAATTACGGAGAGTCGGAGAGCCAGAGTAAACGACAGTCGTCATATTAGTTTGAAGTGGAAGGACAAGATAATCCAAAAGAGATGCATCACAGAAATATCGAGTCATCAATCTAGGATCATGATCGACGAACGACATTCACTACAGATATAAAGATGCGAGGAGGTTACGCTCCGGAAAGTTTGAGATTTGAAATACCCGAAACCTGGAAATTTGAAATGAATAAGGACCATCAAATTTGGAGGACATACTATGACTGTTGGATCAGGGATGTTGGTTAGCAGACCACGTCATCAAGGAAACACAGTAGACCACGTATACAAGGAAATGTGGTAGACCATGTCAGAAAGACTACGTCAACAAGGACAAGTGGCACAATCAGACAATGACAAGTGTCAAGTTGATTCGACATTTCAGGTACGTGCAAATCACAAATATGAGTGACACATGGAAGCTACTAGGTTCAATACACGTCATCAAGTGACGTAAGTAAGTGAAGTCACTCTAGGAGATTTACTTTGGGATATTTACCACTAGAAAATGACAAAATCTATGAAGTCTCGAATGTCGAAGTCCCGAAGGGGGCACGAGATGTTCGATCTGAAAGATCACTTCGGGAGCATTCTCATCTGTCGATCTACTCCAGTGGAAGAATAGCATAAGTTTAAATATCCAAAGTCCAGAGACATGAAAGGATCATGACCATTGATCCAAAAGGGACATGTGTCATTGGATCGTGGACTCAAGGTGAAATGCTCTAGGAGAAAGCGAAGTTTGAGAATCGAAAATCTTGAAGCCCGAAATGTGAAATTGATCTCGTCTATTGGTTTGGAGGGCCACATGTAACCTGATCGTTGAGACTAAGGATCACAAGTGGAAAAAGGGAATAAGGCAGAGCCTTCTATTGAAGAGGATAGATGTCAGCAGATCTTCTGTTCTGGAAGATATCCAGTCAGTAGCAACATGGTTTGAGATTTGAAACTCGTGGAGCTCGGATCATGAAGTAAATCTCAGCCGTTGATGTAGGAAGGTGAGATATGGTCTGCAGACTTGAGAGGAAATATCTGAATCATCCATTTAGGAGCACCATCAAGATCATGAGATCAAGGATGGTGCTCCATTGCAGGGCCAGAACATGCTCAGGTCTTAATTTTTCGTGAGCGGGTTGCAATTAAAACCACGGTTTTGGAGAAAGGACGTGTAGAGGCTCGTAGTGAATTGTGGGGTGAAAAGAGGGTTTCTCTCAAATCGCTTATGGAATCACCCAAAATCATGTGGTCACATGAATCTCATAGCCCAAGGTCATATCAGGAAACGGAGCCAGTTCTCACTAGACAAAAATCGAGAAGCACATTTTTTGGATAGGCGTTTGGTCACCGTCGATGATCACGTGAGGGAAGGGGCTTAAAATCCAAAGAATCCATAATTGAATAGATGTAACTACCATAATGGAGTGATTGTATCATCCATATAACTCAAGGAGATGTGGGGTGATCGCTAGAAGAGATGAAGAGCCTCAAGGTAACTGTCAGTGGAATGAAGACTGATCGTTTATACAATTGATAGATGGAAATGCGTCAAAGACTATAACTGCCAAAGAAGCCAAAGAATCTCAGGATAACAACCACTGATGAAGAAAAAACTCATGATGATCGCCATAGAGGACGAAGAGTTGAGTGTATGCCCTGGCAGAGGACTTGGCATGATAAATATGCGCATAATAGAGAAGAGATGTTTGTTGTTGTTGAGTGTGATTCATGGAGGTAGGAGCATGTTGTGTGTAGGAGCTAAAACACACAAAAGAGGCGTAACACATAGAATGGAAATAAGACACAGAGTATAAAGTGCAGAAGAAGCAAGGAACATAAATGCATATCTGAGAGAGGAAGAGAAAGTTGAGGTGCACATACAAATATAGAGAAGATGATCATAAATCTCAAGAAGAGGCGAGTAGAGAGACACTAATCTAGGCAGAGCAGAGTAGTGTAGTAGAATAGTGATGAGACTAGTAAGCCATAGATAAAGTTGTATCACTATGATAAATTCAAGAAAAAAAAATATTTATATTTCAGGGTGGTAGGGAGGTTCTAGGGAGGACTGATGTCCTCAAAGTTTCAAGTGGGTGCTTGAACATAGGGAGTTGTAGCTTCCATATGGTTTCAGCCAGAAAAAATAGGGTGCCAGCGTTGTGCAAGGGAGAAATATTGTTCTTTGTTATACAGGTTGGTGTCTGTGTGACTGGAAGTTGGTGCTTCCATCCAGTTGGTGCTGGAACACTCAAGGAATTGGTGCTTGTAAAATAGAGGTTGTAGTCTCAAGAAGAGTTGGAGCTCATAAGAATGATAATGCATATAAAATATAGATTACTTATCATATCAAGAAGAAGAGGTTTTTCCCTTTATGGGTTTCCTCGGGAAATATCTGTCTCTATATATTTCATGTGTGTGATTGATGTTGAATATTCTATTACTTATTTCCCTACTTTATTTTGATCATCATTGAGAATTATGTAAAGTGTTTAAAATGGGAATAATTGTTTAAGCATAGTAACAACTGATTCACCCCCCTCCCTCCTCTCAGTTGTCCAAAAATTAGTATTAGAGTTGGTTCCTTTTATGTAAGGGTAGATCCTAGATCTTAAACATGACTAGACATGAAGGAACTTCAACCAATAATGCCCCCTATTTCAATGGAACAAACTTCACCTCCTAGAAAGTTAGGATGAGAACCTACATAATGGCCCTAGGTGAAGATGTATGGGATGTGGTAGAAACTGGTTATGTAAAACCAGTTGTACTAGATTCTAAGGATGACAAGCTACAATTGAGCTTCAATGCTAAGGCTATGAATGCTATTATGAGTGGGCTTGCAAAAGAAGAATTTGTAAAAGTTATCCACTTAGAATCTACCAAAGAAATGTGCGATAAACCCATCAGTAGTTATGAAGGTAATGAGAAGGTAAAGGATGCCAAGCTTCAAACCTACAGATTACAGTTTGAACAGTTAAAGATGAAAGAGGATGATAATGTTGGGAAGTACTTTCTGAGAGTTTAAGAACAAGTAAATGCAATGATAGGACTTGGTGAAAAAATTGAGGATGTCTCTTTAGTTCAGAAAATTTTGAGATCTCTACCAGATAGGTTCAACCCAAAGGTCTCTTCTATACAAGAACTTAATGATCTAAAATATCTTTCTATTGACCAACTCCTAGGAACTCTAACTACCTATGAAATGAGAATAGGTAAAGATACACCCACCTCTAGAGAAGCATCATTTATAGAAGATAAGAATGAGGATTTTGACCTTGATGAAATTGAAGCAAAATATGTAAGAAGACTAAAGAAAGGATCAGGCAAGTACCAAGTAAAATTTCCCTTAAAATGTTTTAATTGTGGAAAGATAGGTCACTTTGCATCTAAGTGTCCACACAAGAAACATGATCAGAATTTTGAAGTTGAAAAGAAGTACAAACCCAAGAGATTTGGTAAAAACAAAAGTCTATGTGTAAACAATGATGACTCTTCAGAAGATACAGATAGTGACTCTTCCTGTGAAGATAAAATTAATGACTTTATGCTTATGGCCAAAGAGGATTATGATAATCAAGGCACAAGAAGTGATGTTGACGATGAAGAAGTTGTGGTTGACTTGTAAGGAGAACTGATCAGTTCTCTAGAATAAATTGCTAGACTCAGATCTAAGAATAAAAAACAAAAACAATTGTTGATATAATTCGAGAAAGACAATAAAGGACCTAATGAAGACTTTTCCCTGCTGAAAGTGGAATTATAAGAGGCAAATAAAATAGAGTACATTCCGAAACAACAACTATCAGAAAAGAAGGAAAGATATGAAGCCTTGGAAGAAGAGGTAGTAAAAACTAGAAAAGAGATGGAGAAGTTTAAAACATTGTATCTCCAAAATCTTCCAAGCATTAAAGCCACAACATAACTTAATGAAATTATGAGAAAACAAAGATCTCCTTTGTTGAATACTGGTTTAGGTTATGCAAATGGCTCAAGAAGAAAACATCTAGAAAGAAAAGAGCCAGTAAAGATGATCAAGTTCCAAGTCCACAGATAATCAGTCCATGAGAGTACTCTATCACCAAAAGATAATAAAGACAAGATGATCCTTGATAAAAAACAAAGAGGTCAGAAGATGGAGCAACAAATTCCAAGAAGAATTCCATCCTTCAAGTACCAAAATTTCTTCCATGGATACTATTTTTACTGTTCTAATTTTGGTCATAAGATTGTAAATTGTCAAATTACGTTTAGAGACATGCAACTGAGGAGGTCAAGAAATAAATAATCTTTACAACATAGAACTAAGTAAGTAGACAATGATTAGACAACGTAGCACCAATCACTTTGACCTACTGAACAATGAGATCAAATGTTATAACTGTTATAACTTCATCCACAAAGATTCAAACTGCCATTTGAAGAAGTACAAGGCAGATCCAAGGATAAATCCTTTATCTAGAAATGCCAGCACATGGAAAAAGAAAGACAGTGAAAAATTTGGTCTAGTACTTTTAGCTCAAAAACAAAAAGACCTCTGGTATATAGATAGTGGATTTTCCAAGCACATGATTGGAGACAAGGATAAGTTCATGTCTATAATTAAAAGCAAAATAGGAAATGTAACCTTTGGAAATAATGAACCAGGTAAAATCAAGGGTAAAGGGATGGTGAGTTTGAGTAATGGTAAAGGAAAAGCCCGGGATGTTCTACTTGTAGATGGGCTGAAACATAATTTTCTCAGTGTAAGTCAAATGTGTGACAGAGGATGTGAAGTGGTGTTCACTTCCAAGGATTTTAAGATAAAACCTGTAAATTTAGGTCAAGTGGTGGCTAAAGGCATAAGGACATAAAATAATGTATATGTGCTGAAAGAAGATAAAGAAGAGTGTCATATAAGAAAACATGATGGAAGTTGGTTATGGCATAGGAGACTTGGACATCTAAACTTTGACCGCATAATCAAGCTCAAAAATCTTGAGGCAGTAAAAGATATTCCAAGAATATCAAAGCCACAAGACCCTGTTTGTAAACCATGCCAAGTAGGAAAGCTAACCTGGACACAGATTAAATCTAAGAGATCTTCTTCAATAGAGAAACCACTCCAATTAGTTCATATGGATTTATGTGGACCATCAAGACAATAAGGCAAGGGGAAGGAAAACTACTTTATGTTGATCATTGATGATTACTCCAGACTAACTTGGGGTTTCTTTTCTCAAAGAAAAAGATGAAGCATTTGAGAAATTTAAAATATTTAAGGCTTTAAMTGAGAATAAAACAAGCAAGARGTTAACGCAAGTAAGGTCRGACAGAGRAGGATAATTTATGTCAAGTGATTTAAAGGAATTCTGTGACAAACATRGGATCAAGAGAGAATACACAATCCCAGGAACWMCACAACAAAATGGAGTAGTTGAGAGGCAAAACAGAACAGTTCAGMAAATGGCCAGGTCAAKGATGAATGAGAATAACATTGGTCAAACTTACTGGGTAGAAGAAATACAAACAATAGTCCATATTCTTAACAAAGCCCACCTCAGACCACATAGTGAMAAGACACCTTATGAAATGTGGTATGGAAAACCTGCTTCAATCAAACACTTCAAATTCTTTGGGACTAAGTGGAGCAATAAAACAAAACAAATGTGGAAATAAAACAAAAAAGATACACTATACAATAGAGACACATATATATGTGGTTCACCTAGTGTGGGCTACATCCACCAAAGAAATTTTCAGGACCTTCCTTTTTATTATCCATCAAAATGAATGGATACAACCTACAACATGCCCATTGTAACTTCCTCTTATTTCTCTCATAGTCTCCTCTATCAGAACAAAATAATCACCATCATACAAAACCACAATACAATTCCCTCATAAAAGATGGTTTCCTTCTAGGGAAAATAAACTCTAACATAACATCTACTATAAGATCTGTGACATTATAATGAGCGGTCCATATTAACTATGAAATTACAATATTTTACAAGGAAAATTTTCCCGATATTTTTCTTCGAGGGTGCTTCACTCGAATCCCCCGCCAGGGGGGGGTCTACAATTTTTTTTTTCGCTCCTCTTGTAACCCCCTGGCGACATTTGTGGGGAGGAAATCCCCCCCACACCCCCCGTCGGGGAATGGAGTCCAAGAACGACTAATACAAACCTCTAAATCAAGAAGATAATCAAGATCCACAACCAACATATACCTCCATGTACCTTTGCCAGTAATTGCTTCACATAGTTTCCCATGCCCAAAATGTGGTATTTCCATAAAATTCATAATACCCGAATTATATACTCTTGTGACCCTCTACACGGGCTCAAAAATTAGCTTTCTTGAGGGTCCAACCTCCTTCTTGTTCTCTAAATAGATTTCCTACGCAAGGTTAGGAAACTTTGTTGTGTTTGTTACGTCATGATCTACATATTTTAATTTTGCTTCTTTTCCTAGCATGTCTTCAACTGTAATTACGATGTTTGGTATGTGAGGTAACATGATCTCCATGCTTGGTGTTTTCCTTTTCTGTCCCACTGCTAGGTTTTCTTCTGCAAGTTTTATCGCGATTTATTCTTCTTCACCCTTTGTTTCCTACTGGCCTCTAATGTCTTCAACCAAGAATTATTCTACATCGGCTTCCTGTTTTAGGTCCCCCTCACTCTATTTTTTCATCTCCTTTACTCCTGCAAAGTTTCCTAAATTAGGGTTTTCCCCGTCGTTAGAGTTTTTCGATTCTCGTTGTCCTGCGCTCTGATCCACTTTCATTTATTTTGCGGCTTTTTTTCTTCTTCTACCCTTGTTGGACTAAGGGATTCAGTTTCTAACGTTGTGCCATACTCCACCTCCACGATATTTGTTGGTTCTACTATTCTTTCCTTTTTCTTCCCTGTCTTTCTGGGCACCCTTGTGAACAGTCTAGGACCACCAACTTTGGGAGGTTCCATCTTTCTTTCTTTGGAGTGAAGTAATATTTCTATTTCTTAGTTACCCTCTGCTTGCACTCTTAAGTTATAAGTTTCTAAAAAATCACTAAGTGTTGAATTTTTTTGAGCTTTTACATTCTATAGCTTCAGTTATTAATATTTTCATCCTTTTTCAATTTCTTGGTCATTGTTTTTCTTTTCCAGTCTTTTTCTAGTTTCCCTGAGCACTTTTTTTTTATTTCTTTGGCCTGATGTTTATCCTCTCTGTTCAATTTTTCATGTGCACGGTATCTTCATTTCTTGTTGCACTGTCTTTCTGTCTACTGTCCATCGACATTACCAACTATTTGTTTGTAACTTATTCCTGTAACTACCTCTTTTTGGGTTTTTCTTCATTTTTCTACTTTTCTCTTCCTTTTTCTTCTTTTAACTCCTACTATTTACAATATGTACAAGTCTACTTGCTACGTTGCAACTACTGGGGGTTAGTGGGTCAATTGTCCCTATACAGTTTTAGCCGACTACAATTCACTAGTCTTTCAACTTCCTTTCCTACTAGATCTTGCAGTTGTACAACACCTCCATCTATGATAGACTTTATCTAATATGGCCCTAGCCAATGCGGTCTAAGCTTCCCTGGGGGTTGCAAAAACTTACTATAATAGAGGAGAACTTGATCTCCTTCCTTAAAATTCTTCTTCTTAATATTTATGTCATGCCATTCTTTATCCTTTGATTTTTGTACCTCCTAATGGAAACCTGCTATGATTTTATCCTCTTCTAATTTCATCAGCTGATCCAATCTTTCCTACACTACGCCCCTTTCTATTATATCTGTAATTGTTTCAATGCACAAACTTGGTATCAAATAATCTAAGGGAACTACTGCCTCTTTTCCATACACCAATCTAAAGGGTGTCTACCCTGTTATCTTCTTCCATGTATTTCTATAAGCCTAAAGTACTACTGGTACATTTAAATCCCAATCATCTTTGTTCACATTACAAATTCTTGTCAAGGAATTCTCCAAAATCTTGTTGAATTCTTCCATTGTTCCATTTTCTTGAGGGTGATAAGGATCTCTCTTCTAGTGATGTATCTTAAACTATTCAAGCATTTCCTCAACTGTATTTTTAATGAATTGAGTCCCATGATCACTCATTAATATTCTTGGACATCCAAACCATGTTACTACATGTTAAAATAAAATCGTGTTACAGTCTCTACGCTGCAATCCTTTAATGGTTCTACCTAAGCCCATCTGGTCAAGTATTTTGTTGGTGTAATGACATATTTGGCTGCTGATCTTCTTGTTGGTGGATTAATTGGACATAAAAATATACTTCCCACTTATCAAATACTTGCAAAATACACACAGTCTTGATGGTATCTCATCCCTCATGGATGTCTTCCCAACTCTCTCACAGACATCATACTTCTAGCACTATTCCTTTGAATCCTTATGAATTGTTGGCCACCATAACCCTGGGTGGTAGCTTTCCCTGTGTAGTGTCATCCAACAATCCTTTCATGTGCCTCAACTAAAATGATAAACTTTTCATGCTCCATCACACATCTCCCGTAAGATGTTTTCTTCTCCAATTTTGTATAAATAATCTGCAATCAACTGATAATATGCAACTCTAACCACCAAAATTTTCTTCTGTGCAGTTGTAAATTCTCTTGGTGCAAAGCCTGTACTCAAAAACTCAATAATATCAACAAAATACTCATCAACTATATGTATTGAAAACAATTATGCATATGGAAAGTTGTCTTTCAGGTTATCGGGTTCCTATCCATTTGTTATTTTGGATAAGTGATCTGGTCATGTATTCAATTTTCCAGGCTTCACCACAACTTCAAAATCAAATTCTTGGAAAAAAAGTATCCATCTTCATATCCTTCACCCCAACACTGGATTATTGACTAAATATCTTAGAGAATAATGATCAGTAAACATCTTAAAATGTTTCCCTAACAAGTAATGTATGTATTTCTACAATTCATACACCATAACGAATCCTTCTCGTTTTGTAGTGTTATAGTTCTATTCTGAATCTAATAACTCTTTGATTGAAAATGCAATAGGGTGATCTATATTACCTTCTCCTAGTTGGGTTAATACTACTCCTAATGTTATTGTAGATGCATCTACATGCACATGAAATTCTTTATCCCAATCTGGAAGTGTAATTAAATATATGTTCTAATAGTTGGGGAGTACCTAGAGAACTACTCTAATCATTATTGGCAGGGAAGATACCCATATGAAATTAAGTCGAGTCAAGCTGTGGAATAGATATAGATATTTGCCTCTCCCATTTCTGCATTATAACTCAATCACCTCTTCATAATGAATCTAGAAATGTCTCATATTATCCAACTCTCTTAATATCTCATTAGTTCCTCTGAACAAATGAGCCTCCCTAATGAGGGAGTACAAAATAGAACATTGTCTCTTACCCTTTTTTGTTGGAGATTGCTTCTTTTAAAAAAGAATAAACATGTGACCCTTAAACTATGACCCCAACCTTTGGTGGGACTATCGTTGGTAACCTAGGCCTCATACCTCATTGGGAACATCCCTACCCTCACCCATGCAACCTATGAATGAAACTTAACTTACTACCCACCCACCTGCTAGAAATAGGCCTATTAGTAGGTATCCCTCACATTTATGGAATCTCTTCATCGACCTAGATATGAACAACCCTTATCAACTATCAACAGTTTACCTTATAAGAAGGACTAGATCACTTCGTCCCTCACCCTTCTCCCCCTTACTTATGCAGTGTTTCTTCACTATCTGTACACCTTACTTACTAGCTAGACTAAAATCGGCGTAGTAACCATATTCTCCTTCAAAATATCCAAACTCTGTTGGCATTCATCATTCCACTGATACTTAGTGTCCTTCTTCAACAACTTCTCCATTGGCACAGTAATCTATGCATGTCCTCTTATGAACTTCCTGTAATATCATGTATGGCCCAATGTACTCTTCAAGTGGCGCATTGACTTTGGTGATGGTAATTTAACTATGAAAACAATGTTAGCAGGATCAACTAATAGACCCTATTTACATACCACATGCCCTAAAAAAATCCCAAAAGGTGCTCTGAAAATACATTTCTTGATATTCAATGATATATGAAATTTTCTACATCTGTCTAACATTAGCCTTAATACTTCAACATGATCATTCAACAAACTAAACACTATCCAATAATCCAAGTAAACTTAAAAAAACTTATGAATAAAGTCCTTAAACGTTGCTACTACTATCCTTGGAAAAATGGTTGGTGCATTCTTCAACCCAAATGGCATAATTGTATATTGAAATGATCCCTATTCCATAGCAAATGTTGTCTTATGTCTACCTTCAGGTGCAATCCTTATCTGATGATATCCTTAGAAGCCATCAATGAATGAATAAGCTTCTTGACGCCCTACATTTTCCAAGACTTCGTCTATAAAATGGGTAGGAAAAGGATCATGTAGGAAAGCATCATTCAATTTTCTCAAATCTACACAAATCTTGATCCCTCCTTGCTTATTTTCTTTCACCACCATAGGACTGATCCATTATGACTCTTCTACAAGTTATACGATACCAAATTCTATCATCTTGTTAATCCCTGCCTTCACCTTCTATTTGTAAATTGGATTCAATCTGTAAGGTATCTTTCTGATAGGTCTAGCTTCTGGCTTCAAAGGTATCTTCATCTCTCCTATCTCTCCTGTTAATCCCTTCATCTCTGAGAATGATGTTGGGAATAAATCACTATATTGGCGCGGTAATTTTGTGATCCTTTCTATTGTTTGATTATCCCAATAATCTCCAACACTAGCCATGTTTGGGTTTTCTGCATTTCCAATGTTTACCTTCTTTATCTTTAATGATGTAACATAATATTCTGAATATAGCTTGGGACCTTCTACTTCCCTTTCACCTTTCACTTCTAGGATATATATATTGTGTAGGTTTTCTTTTGGATCTTCTTCTTCAACGACGTGATAGCAGGGTAATATCTGTCTGACAATTTGGTTTTTCTGATATGCTGAGACTATTTCAAATTTAGGTTCTTCAAATATCATGTTTCTTACCACTTTCAATGTTGTATCTATCTCTATAATTTCATGCTCAAAAGTAAATGTAACTACAAAATTATGTTGTATCTCTTCTCAGTTAGAAATTTCTATACGATGTTCGTGTTCTTTGTACCAGTTCTTTGGAATTCCTTCTAGTGTGGGAATGAAATGGTGTGGCCATTATTCTAGTGGTACTAATATCCATTGAACTATGAACTTATATACATCTTCTTGAAGTTGTCCAAATCCCTCATATTTCTCCTCATATCTATGCTCCTTCTCCGCACTGAATCTTATGCGTAGTAACCTTTTGCATTGAAACCAATTGTTGATCTTTTCCTTCTGTGTACACCACCATATTGTAGTTATATAGTTTAAATCAATATCTAATACTAGAACTACTACATATGGGTGGATTATTCCATGAATTTTTTCCACGTTTCCATTATTTTCATGTTTTTTTTAAATAGGGCAGGATTTTCGTCGATATTGCCATGAAAGTTCGTTGATATAGCCACGAATAGGTTTTTTAACTTGGTCGATATTTTCGTCGCTATTGCCACGAAATTTCATCGCTATTGCCACGAAAGTTCGTCGTTATTGCCACAATTTTTTTTCTATATCATTGGTCGGTGTTAACGGCTAGTTGACTAGTTGATCTATATATACCAGACTTTAAGAGAATTTGCGACACACTTGCTATAGTTGTGACACTGTTTGTGGCTTTTGTTTGAGCTGTTTATTTTTTCCGTCAGCCATCAGTTGAACAAATCCAATTCTCGATCTATATAGCTCAGATTTTGAACTTGCAAGGTTAGTATTCTTCTTTTATTGATGTACTCATTTAACTTGTAAATTTTTGTTCAAATGTCCAAATTTCATGTAGCTTGTTTTTTTCTTGATAATATATTATATGTGTAGTACCATATTTCATGTCTTTGGTTTTCAAATCTAGTTAGTATATTCTATGGAAAAGGGTATGTGGATTCCATAATATTCTAGGTTTATGGAATCCACATACCCTTTTCCCTTCAATTGTAGCTAGAATGTCTTTCTCATTTCATTGATAAAGATATGGAGGTGCACTTGAAACTCAACCGTGATCGGTTAAATGATAGTAATTGATTGTCATTTTATTCTCTCTTTTAGTTTTAAGAAATAACAAAAAAACACCAACAAAGCTTGATTGAAGCTTTGATAACACTTGTTACATCCCTAGTACCCAAATGTGATCACACTTGCATAAATTGAAAATAATATAATAGTGACAATAATGGTTGGGATACTTGCACACCTGATGGTTGGCTAGCACCTACTAATTCAATTAAATGAAGGAAGAAAACTACATGAATAAAATCTTTAAGTTGATTGTTATATTGATAAATGATAAGTTTCTTAGCTTATGACTAAGGACCTTTAACAAATGAACTTATGATTATATACCATACTCTTCCAATATAAATAAAGTATATTTGTTTCAACTTTCTCAATAAAATCCACATACCCTTTTCTTATATGTGATGTTGTTTCTCTCATTTTTTTATAATCACACACAATTATAGATGTATTGATTAACTTTTGTTTGTAGTTGATGTAACCTATTTATACACTATTAATAAGGAGTATCTAAAATATAAAAAATTCATGACAAAATCTATGATAACATGATGAAATCTACTAGTTAGACAATGAAAAATGAGAACACGCCAAAGTGTCTTAGAAAACAAAATTGTGACCACTGTAAGTAGCATAAAATTGTGACCATTGTATGTAGATGAAAATCAACACGTCATAATTTAAACCAACCCAACCCAATTGTGGATGACAAGTGGTCATCATTCTTTTTTTAGTGGTGAATTTCAAAGATTGGCATTTTGTCAACAAAACAACTTAGAGGCTCGTGTACTATGGTGTCGAGTGATAAAACCCCCCACATACATTCAATAAGGTGTATGGGATAAACACACCCTCAAAACAACAAAAAATTCACAAGAAGATACCTAAAACCCTAGTATTATTCTTAGAGCTTAATGTAAAGACTTTTAGCCAACACCTTAGGCCTATGAACCACTACCAAAATAAAGGGCACCCAACACCATTGATGAGGTAAAAAAAATAAACTACAATTCAATTCTATTATTTCAATCCTTAAAGATTGTGCTCACTACCCCCATCAATATCTCTTTTGTGTGGAGAATGTTAGGGCCAAAATCCACTCATGCAAATCAGACTTAAAAAACTATAAATGAAGTAAAATTCAACTTTAGGTTTTGGCATAGTACTCATGTAGACAAAACCATAAAGGGAAAATATTGCATGATCATGCAGACCCAAAATGCTTTATAGCACCCAAATAAATTGTCCCTCAAATTTGAGATTCAAATTCCACCACTTGTCCTTTTGAAGCTTCCATGTTATGATCATCAATACCACATAGTTGAATATGATTATTCCACACATCCATTAAGTCGATCTTGATATTGTTAGTGTGGCAATATGACACTTTCTAGGATTTTCATATGCACCTATAGTCTCTATTTACTAATCACGTCAATGTTTTATCTTCACCCACCATGCATATGTTCCATCCTTGTCTCATCTTGAATGAACACCATGTAGGGAAATCTTGTGCTTTTAATTATATTTCATCCCATTTGTATTCCATGTCCCATCCCTTCAATTCTACATGGTTTTTTCTCGGACCTAARACATTATAGAATTCGACTTTGGTTCGAGGTCAAGTCAGTGGGAAGTGTTTCACAAYTAGACAACATAAGAATCTCACTCCACCCATTCTAGTATTGGACAKGAAATATCATAAAACAGATGTTAAAACTTTATGMAACTACATGAATTATGTATACACAATGACACTAAGATCATTGTATTTTTTGACATCACAATAATCATGGCCCAAAGAAACTAAAGTAGTTTCCATACAAACAAGTTTCTTAAGAGAAACATGTTAAAGTATATCCCCTAAGAGTTATCCAAGTTATCTGCAAGAATTTGATCCTCAATATTATCCTCTTCATGCACATTGATTTATTCATGTTACTCTCAATCTACTATTGGTGCACAATGATGCATGTGCTAGATTTTTCATTCCATACCTCGACGAGGCAAAATTTTATGAGCTACCTCTAAATTTAAAAGTATAGAAAAAATATAATAGAGTCAAGAAACAATAAAAAATAGGAGCTTATTGTGGATTAGGTAATATAAGCTTGAAACAATTCTATTTCCTTTCTTTTGGATATGGAAGCTAGGGGCATTTATTAGAACACCTTAACTAGGTGTGTTTATTATGAATATTTTTTTACCAATTTATCTTATATAAATGGTACTATGTGCTCATAGATGGTATGAATTGTCCATACACAAGGACAGTAAGATTTTCATATTTCTTGACATCACAATGATCATGGCCCATAGAAATTGAAATAGTTTCCACACAAACAAGCTTCTTAAGAGAAACATGTTGAAGTATAGCCCCTAAGAGTTATCCAAATTATCTACAATAATGTGATCCTCAATATTATCATCTTCATCCATATCAATTTATTCATGTTCCTCTCAATATATTATTGGTTCACAATGATGCATGTGCTAGAACTTTTGAACCATATCTTGACCAAGAAAACTTTTAGGATCTACCTCTAAATTTAAAAATATAGAAAAATGATAATAGAATCAAGAAACAAGAAACAAAAGGATCTTACTATGGCTTAGGTAATAGAATCATGAAGCAATGATAGAGTGATACAAAAGAAGATGAAAGATAGCCTATTGATAACAATATTATTTCATTGGGACCACAAAGCTCAATAATTATATCAAACCCTTTTATTGGTGTTTCAATCACACAAAACCTTTTATGTTTGATACTTATGCAAAAATAATTAGATTGCACTCTTGGACACCAATTTGACTTTATTTTGGTATTTTGACTACAATTGGTAATTTTAGAACCATCTCTACTATCATTGTCATGAGAGGAATATTAAAGGAGCTAGAGCACAATGATTAAAGAAAACAATTATGAGTGAATGCGAGTAATGTAAAATTATAAAACCATGATGAGAACATAAGTTCCTAATAAACATGGAGTTACCTTTGATTTCCTGAGGAAGATAAAATAAAATAGGACAATATAGTTATAATGTTAATAAAATAGGCTTGCTTTTTCTCGCTTGCAACCTAACATGTGGTTGTTTTTTTACCACCATGGTTTAGTTGGTTTCATCAACCTTACGGACTTGAGGAGATAGAGGAGGTTGGGTTTACACATTAACTTTCCTAACATACAATGGACACTCTCTTTTCTGTGATTTGTAAGAAAGTATTCAAAATATCAATATAAAAAAACACAAAACATATTGTTGTAGAGTACTAGTTAACTATTGTCAAAATTTCTGCTATATGTGCCCTATTATTTTACACATTAAGTATTAGTTTTCATATTTCCAATTTGTTGTTGNATTTTTTGACATCACAATAATCATGGCCCAAAGAAACTAAAGTAGTTTCCATACAAACAAGTTTCTTAAGAGAAACATGTTAAAGTATATCCCCTAAGAGTTATCCAAGTTATCTGCAAGAATTTGATCCTCAATATTATCCTCTTCATGCACATTGATTTATTCATGTTACTCTCAATCTACTATTGGTGCACAATGATGCATGTGCTAGATTTTTCATTCCATACCTCGACGAGGCAAAATTTTATGAGCTACCTCTAAATTTAAAAGTATAGAAAAAATATAATAGAGTCAAGAAACAATAAAAAATAGGAGCTTATTGTGGATTAGGTAATATAAGCTTGAAACAATTCTATTTCCTTTCTTTTGGATATGGAAGCTAGGGGCATTTATTAGAACACCTTAACTAGGTGTGTTTATTATGAATATTTTTTTACCAATTTATCTTATATAAATGGTACTATGTGCTCATAGATGGTATGAATTGTCCATACACAAGGACAGTAAGATTTTCATATTTCTTGACATCACAATGATCATGGCCCATAGAAATTGAAATAGTTTCCACACAAACAAGCTTCTTAAGAGAAACATGTTGAAGTATAGCCCCTAAGAGTTATCCAAATTATCTACAAGAATGTGATCCTCAATATTATCATCTTCATCCATATCAATTTATTCATGTTCCTCTCAATATATTATTGGTTCACAATGATGCATGTGCTAGAGCTTTTGAACCATATCTTGACCAAGGAAACTTTTAGGATCTACCTCTAAATTTAAAAATATAGAAAAACGATAATAGAATCAAGAAACAAGAAACAAAAGGATCTTACTATGGCTTAGGTAATAGAATCATGAAGCAATGATCGAGTGATACAAAAGAAGATGAAAGATAGCCTATTGATAACAATATTATTTCATTGGGACCACAAAGCTCAATAATTATATCAAACCCTTTTATTGGTGTTTCAATTACACAAAACCTTCTATGTTTGATACTTATGCAAAAATAATTAGATTTCACTCTTGGACACCAATTTGACTTTATTTTGGTATTTTGACTACAATTGGTAATTTTAGAACCAACTCTACTATCATTGTCATGAGAGGAATATTAAAGGAGCTAGAGCACAATGATTAAAGAAAACAATTATGAGTGAATGTGAGTAATGTAAAATTATAAAACCATGATGAGAACATAAGTTCCTAATAAACATGGATTTACCTTTGATGTCCTGAGGAAGATAAAATAAAATAGGAAAATATAGTTATAATGTTAATAAAATAGGCTTGCTTTTTCTCGCTTGCAGCCTAACATGTGGTTGTTTTTTTACCACCATGGTTTAGCTGGTTTCATCAACCTTACGGACTTGAGGAGATAGAGGAGGTTGGGTTTACACATTAACTTTCCTAACATACAATGGACACTCTCTTTTCTGTGTTTTGTAAGAAAGTATTCAAAATATCAATATAAAGAAACACAAAACATATTGTTGTAGAGTACTAGTTAACTATTGTCAAAATTTCTGCTATATGTGCCCTATTATTTTACACATTAAGTATTAGTTTTCATATTTCCAATTTGTTGTTGTGAGTTTATACAAGTTTCCATTTATGCTCATTACATCATATCAAATGTAAGTCAATTCTAGCCCCCCTAGCCTCCTTGGGAATTATATTAAATTTCCAAGATGTCAATGGGGGGCATCTCTTCTTGCCTATAGGTTGTTTCCTATAGTAGAAGGAAAAAAGAAAAAGAACAATAAATGTCTTTCTGGAAATATATTGTTAGCTATGGTGGTGATTCTCCTTGCAAGTAGTACATCTTGAGAAAATTGTCTATGANATGATGAGAACATAAGTTCCTAATAAACATGGAGTTACCTTTGATTTCCTGAGGAAGATAAAATAAAATAGGACAATATAGTTATAATGTTAATAAAATAGGCTTGCTTTTTCTCGCTTGCAACCTAACATGTGGTTGTTTTTTTACCACCATGGTTTAGTTGGTTTCATCAACCTTACGGACTTGAGGAGATAGAGGAGGTTGGGTTTACACATTAACTTTCCTAACATACAATGGACACTCTCTTTTCTGTGATTTGTAAGAAAGTATTCAAAATATCAATATAAAAAAACACAAAACATATTGTTGTAGAGTACTAGTTAACTATTGTCAAAATTTCTGCTATATGTGCCCTATTATTTTACACATTAAGTATTAGTTTTCATATTTCCAATTTGTTGTTGTGAGTTTATACAAGTTTCCATTTATGCTCATTACATCATATCAAATGTAAGTCAATTCTAGCCCCCCTAGCCTCCTTGGGAATTATATTAAATTTCCAAGATGTCAATGGGGGGCATCTCTTCTTGCCTATAGGTTGTTTCCTATAGTAGAAGGAAAAAAGAAAAAGAACAATAAATGTCTTTCTGGAAATATATTGTTAGCTATGGTGGTGATTCTCCTTGCAAGTAGTACATCTTGAGAAAATTGTCTATGAAGGTCATTCTCAAAGTTGTTCAACACCCAATTGCATAAGTCTACTACACGTATGTCAATTCTAAAGGGGATTCCTAAACATCTTATAATATATCCCATCTAAATAACTTCCCATTTTTTAACAAGCTAGTTAGGAATTCATCCTACAAAATAATAAGGACCTCTGCCTTTTCCTTTCTGACCACTGCACATGTTGTCCTAGTGAAGATATGCAAACACCACATCATTCCTTCTATGTTTGAGTTCAAGTTTGAGAGCAATGTTGTTTGCAAGATGCACATTAAGCAACTATTCTCCATTAATAATGAGAATTCCTCTAATCCACCCTTGGAACCACTCTTCAAGATGCAACTATCTGCAACTATATGAAACTATGCAACTATATGCAACTTTATGCAAAAAATGCAACTTATGCAACTATATGCAACTTATGCAGCTATGTGCAACTATATAGCAACTATATGCAACTATGAAACTATATGCAACTATATGCAAATATGCAACTTATTCAACTATATGCAACTTACGCAACTATATTGCAACTATATGCAACTATATTGCAACAATTCTGTATGCAACTATATGCAAATATGCAACTATGCAACTATATGCAACTATGCAACATGCAACTTATCCAACTTTATGGAACTTGTGCAACTTTATGCAACTATATGCAACTATGCAACTATAGGCAAGTTATTCAAATTTATGCAAATATGAAAATATATGCAAAATATGCAACTTTATCAGAATTCCTCTAATCCACCCTTGGAACCACTCTTCAAGATGAAACTATATGCAAATATGAAACTATATGCAACTTTATGCAAAAAATGCAACTTATGCAACTATATGAAACTATATAGAAACTATATGCAACCATATGCAACTATGCAACTATATTCAACTATATGCAAATATGCAACTTATCCAACTATGCAACTTGTCCAACTATATGCAACTTTATGCAACTTATGCAACTATATTGCAACAATTGTGTATGCAACTATATGCAAATATGCAACTTATGCAACTATATGCAACTAAACTATATGCAACTATGCAAATATGCAACTTATCCAACTATGCAACTTATCCAACTATATGCAACTATATGCAACTTTATGCAACAATGCAACTTATGCAACTTATGCAACTTTATGGAACTTATGCAACTTTATGAAACTATATGCAAGTATGCAACTATATGCAACTATATGCAACTTTATGCAACAATGCAACTTATGCAACTATATTGCAACTAATTGCAACTATATGCAACTGTGTTGGTACCATAAACGTACATTGGCATGATAACTTATCTTCTTTTTTTAATGAGTGTAGGTACCACCAAATAGGTATCTGTCGGATCTATCTTCCTTGAGTGATGATAAAGATATACTAAGAGAGGTTTAAAGTGAGACTTGTTGTACTAGATCTATCGATTCTAGATCAACTAGATCTGAAAAGGTAAGGAAAATATTTTGTAAACGCATGCAATTTTTTATTTCCAAAAGAGGGTCATGTAATTATAATGCTGAGAGCATAGGTGACATTGAGTTTCCATTGAGTTATAAACATCTAGTGCAATGATGGGCACCTAAGAAGCTACCTTAAGTGGACACAAATTTCTTCATCAATGGGAGCATGTATCGCATTTCTCTTTCGTCCTTACATGGATTGGGGTTATTTTCCATGGATGGAATAAAGGTTAGCTATGGCACTGTAACTGAATTGATGGAGTATGTTAGACCATTATACAAATACAATCACTGGTTGATGTTGGTCTGATATACGTGAAGTATGCGGAGATACGGAGTTGTCACAAATTATATACAACTAGTAGATAACAATCAAAATAAAGGGGAAACTATGTATATTGATGGAAGGCCAAAAGCTACTAGAAACATTGTGGGCTTTATAAATAGTACACAACTAGTGGAAACAACTGAGAAACCAAATTGCATATTTTAGAGATGCGAAGGAAATCATATATTTGTATGTGCAACAAAAGAAATAGTTCCAAGTGAAGAGTTGTTGATCGATTACAACTTAAATCGAATAGATGGAGGGGGTGTAGCTATGGGGGTAAATATCTTACATACCATTCAACTCAAACTTTGATCAATCATTGTTACAATTTATCGCTGCAATATTTCAATTTTTTACCGCATATATTTCATTTTACATTATTTATTTTTCATAACCCTTGTTGATTAATTTATTGTGTCAACATCTATCCAAGGTGATCGTGAGATATCACAGGCTACATTTGTCCAGGGTGACCGTGGAAAGGCACCCATTGTGCCTCAACAGGTAAATTTTAAAAACAGTAACAACTTATGACTAGAACAACTAAATTTCAGAAATTTCATTATTTTTTTTCTGATATTACTGCAATATTCATTTTTTTAATGTTACAGGTGAATTTCATAACTTTTATTGATTGATTTATTGTGTCAACATCTATTCAGGGTGACCGTGGTAGAAAATCACCTGCTACATTTGTCCAGGGTGACCATGGAAAGGAACTCGTTGTGTCTCACCAGGTAAATGTTAAATGCAGTAACAACTTATGACTACAACAACTAAATTTCTGAAATTGCATTATTTTTTTGTGATATTACTCCAATATTTCATTTTTTAAATGTTACAGGCGAATTTCATAACTTTTGTTGATTGATTTATTGTGTCAACTTCTGTCCAGGGTGACCGTGTCTGAAAATCACCTGCTACATCTATCCAGGGTGACTGTGGAAAGGCACCCATTGTGCCTCACCAGGTAAATGTTAAATACAATAACAACTTATGACTACCACAACTAAATTTCTAAAATTTTGTTATTTTTTTTCTAATATTACTGCAATATTTCATTTTTTGATGTTACAAGTGAATTTCATAACTTTTGTTGATTGATTTATTGTGTCAACATCTGTCTAGGGTGACCGTGTCCAAAACTTACCCACTACATCTATGCAGGGTGACTGTGGAAAGGCACCCGCTGTGCCTCACCAAGTAAATGTTAAATACAGTAACAACTTATGACTACAACAACTAAATTTCTCAAATGTTGAAATTCATCTTATTAATTTTATTCATCAATGTATCGTGGCATGGTCAACGTGGGAAGGCTCCCACTGAGGATATTGACGAGGAAGAAATATTTTATTCGACTGACCCAATGACAATTGTAACGAAGGCCTTGAAGAAGGCTAACATATAATATCTAGGTTTTCTTAGCAAAATACCCCTAACACGGGAGGATAGGGAAAGAATTGTAGAGCTACAAAATACAATAACTAATTTTGGGGTAAGTGGTATCTTCACATATTTTTATCAGCTATGACAATTTCATATCTGCTTTTTTTGTTTTAAATTTTGTATATGATCTGATAAAGTAAATTTTTCCATTTGTAGGAGTTTTTAAACCCCGTGCATCGGGAACTTGTCGATCCTGCAACTGCTATAGGTAGAAGTGATGGTCCAATGCAAAAAAAATGTTGACATAGAAAAGTGAAAGTGAGGCTTTTTGAGCCTCCTGAGGTTCCCCTCGAATCCATTGATGAGCGAAATGATTTTGACCAGCATGAAACGTCGGAGCATGATGAGTCGGAGCTTGGGACTCCACATGACTTTGGAGAGGAACGTACTGTAGATGCAGAGGAAACTATTATGCATGGAGGAGAACAAATTAAAAGCACCAGATCACTAGATGTCACCTTTCTGGTGGATTACGCATGTGTTCTGATCAAGATTCAGAAGATTGCAGGTAATTGTTAATTAATTGATTCATTTTTTTCATGAAATTGAAATGGACATTTGTTGAGATTATTATAAATTAATGGATAACACGTTTCTGTAGGAAACAATTTTTTCTATAGAAACTTAAATGACAAAGCATTGGATTTGTTTGGCCCCACCATTCTCACATGGTGGAATGGACAAGATAGCAAAAAGAAAGATGATTTAATAGACCACATGGTAAACTTTTTCGACAACATTTTCAACAAGAAAGTCATTACAAAGTTAGCCAACGAGAATTTAAAATATACCAGGGCCCAGTATAGGGAGAAATTGCAATTAGACCTCAAGCACGAGCACCCTCCCATGGTTCTAGAGAAAGAGTGAAAGACCCTGATAGAGGATGCAAATGAGAATTTGTTAAAAAACAAGGAAGACATCCACGAGTTGGTCAAGCAAGGTACAACACATGTCATATTATCAGTGAAACATGATCATTTATGTTTTTCTTTCCTTTTTTAAGTAACAATTCTGATATCTAATTGTTTTTCAAAAATTCCATATGTAGACTACTAGACACCTCCAAAGCAACCAAGTCCAAAGTGGAAAAACACGGCCAACATAAACTAGGCCATGGTGGCTATGGAAAACTAAAAGCCTGAATAGTAAGATTTAAATAATTAATTGTGGTTAATATTTATTTAACAGTAGTGAACAAATATATGTTTTTGTTATTGGTATTTTTAATGGTGTTATGCATTGCAGTTAATATTGTTCGACATTGTTTCCACCGAGGAGGACCTAAAGCTTGGTTACAAGCACGGTTTTAAAAGTGTGATTGAATATAGAAAACGCTTGGGCTAGACTCCCATCTCCCTAGACACATAGGTAAATCAAATGAATAAGGAAACTGTAGTAGCATGCTTGTAAAGTATATTCATATTTTATTATATCACCCTTAACTAAGTATTTATGTTTGTTTTCAAGCAACAGTGCTACCGCAGCAGTAAATCTAGCGGTATTCAACAGACACCACGTCATGCAAGGGTGCACATGTCCAATGATAGTGGAGAGCATAGTACCCATTCCGGTATGTATGCTTCAGAATTAGAAATATTTACTGTGATTGTACATATTCATTTTCTGACATATACTTATATATTATCTTCTCAAAATTGAAGAGCATGTATATCAAGAGGGTGAACTGCAAGAGGAACCAATACTTGTACAAGAAATTAACGCACCAACTGTCACAGCTACATAGACAGGTAAAGAGACATAGTGTAATGTTAATCAAAATAATGAATTAGTTATTTCAATTATATTTCAACATATCAATATGATCATTTTTTTTGTTGCAATTCACGACCCTAAACAGATGCCTCGACGCCCATCTCAGCGATGTACCAGAAGTATGGTACATGAGCGCATGGAAACACAAACAATAGAAGGATAGGGCACACGCAATACAATGTCCTTAGATGATTATGACACCCCAATTGCCAATTTTATGAATGTAAAAAAACATAAATCAAAGAAAAATTAGATGTATAAATTCATGAATTGTATTTGGATGTTTATTGATGTTTATATGTTCATATGCTTCAATGTTTATATGTTCATATGTTTTGATGACTATCCTAGTTATGCATGAATGTCTATATGTTTTCTATATAAA
>JZKD02S1737680.1:51550-63485 GCA_000966675.3 Picea glauca | reverse complement strand
AACATCACTTAGGGAAAAGTAATTATCCAAAGGTAGTAAGCCCTTGGGAAACTTTTTTTTGTCTATGAAAATGATATTAGAGTATCAACTTGATCTCAATAAGCAAAAAGCAACAAATGTCCCTATCATCTTGGAAAATTTGCCAAGAATCATCATTATAAAGTAGGTGAATTTTATACAAATATATCATAGGGTGGCTACAATGGTTAGCCAATAGCTATCTCTCAAGTCTAGTAGTGTAAGGGACTAGCTTATCAACTATACAAATTTKCTTCTCTACAACTATTTCCAATTCTTCATGTAGATTTGTTTTTTTTTAAACCTATAGGAGGCATGGAAACAACGATGAAATTTTGTCACAAACGTTTTAATCTACCAAGAATTTTTGTGGAAATAGCGACGAAAGTTCATCTTCCATACAAAAATGAGTTTTACTCTACCAAGTCTTTTCGTGGCAATATCAACAAAGGTTCGTCGCAATGTTCCATGCTTTTTCGTCGCAGATATAGAATCTACGTCGTAAACTGTTGGTGAGTCAAGGATTTTCGTGGAAATAGCGACAAAATGTTGTCGCAATGTTCCATGCTTTTTCGTCGCACATCTGACATCTGTGTCCTAAGTTGTTGGTTAGTTTTTTACTTTGGCACAATTTTTTGTCCATATTGTGACGATGTTTCATCGCTATTGCCACGCTTTTCAAGGTAAACCTATCTTGAGGATGATGGCATGTGGTGGCCTTATGTCGTCGCTATTTCCACGAAAACCTGGTTCGTGGATATAGTGATAAAAAAAAATTCCACAAAAAATAGTCTTTGCTTTCGTGGAAAGTGCGGCGGATATGTGTGGCAATAACAACGAAAAACCATGGAAAATTTGGTCATATGTAGTAGTGTATTAATCTCTGACTTTCTGCTAATTTTAGTTCAAATTTCATCCAAAACTATTCTAAGTCATTCATACCATTAAAAGTAGGAGGCTCTCTTACCTCTGAACCAATCCATCTCAGTGTGCGCATCATTCTGGCACATCTCCTGGTAGATAATTCATGTAGTCGTTTCTTCCAGTTTTCCAGTCCTATGCCAGAGTCTGAAGGACAAGAAATAATACTCCTCCAAATGAGAATACCATCTGCATATGGGTTTTTATAATCCTCTTCATGTGTAGTAGTTATGTATAGTTGATTCACATCTTCTCTCAAAATATTGTTTGTCGCGGGTTCCACATACCTTTCTCCTTTTGAGGGATCCAATGGCACAATAACTGTGTATTCCCATGATTCAAATATCATCTTTCTTGTCTTCAAATTGATAATAGAATGGTTATCAAAAGCCCAATCCAGACCTAACAATGTTGGATATGGAGAAGTGGTTTCCACTATGTCAATGACTTCAAATTCTAAATCTACTTGAATCCCCTTCAACCTACCAATTGGCACCACTCTATGTTGATTGTCCAACTTCAATTGAATAGGTGAATACCCCATTTTAGGTTCTCCCATAGCTTCCCAAATCTTCTTTGGCAGAACATTGACTTTAGATCCTAAGTCTAGTATGATATCCCCCATATTGAAATATCCTATGTTGGCATTCAATCTGAATTCTCTATTGGTTCTTCTCTTCTTATAGACCTGATTTACTCTTCTTACCCCTTCTTCCCCAGAATTACACTTTTCTAACAAATTCTTCATTACTTGTAAGGAATTTTTATTATTCAACAATTTTACACATGACCCAAAAAAGTTTATTAAGTTACTTACTTGGTCTGAAGAATGCTCTTGATTGGTATGATCAAATAATGAAGGCATGTCATACACTACTATCTCATCTTCTAGTTTTGTTCCTAAAGTAGACGCAATATTTTCTTTCAGAATCTCCTTCCTTGCTTCTTTAAATATCTCTTTCTCCTTGCATGCATCAAAATTTTGTTAAGGTGTTGTATTCTTATAACCCACTGGTACTGGTCCTGATCCTTCTTGGTTTCATCTTCTCCTTTCCTATATCCACCTCTAGTAACTATGTTAATATTCTTCTCATCTTCTTATCTGTTTTCCACCCCTGTCCATTGCATGTTATGATTGGTCTGGTTCTTCTTGTCCTATATTTTTATCAAGAGTGTTGGGAAGTCTTCTATTTCATGGTCTGTTGTGTGACAATATATACATCTCGCAGGTGGATATGGGTAGTCTCTTGCACAATGCCCTGGTTTCTGAAAGTTATGACAAACAAATGGTCCTCGACCTCCTCTAAAGCCTCTTCCTCCAAAACCTCCTCCTCTAAAGCCTCTTTTGTTTCCCTAATTATCTCTACATGATGTATTATACTCAGGTACTTTAGTATACTTTAGTTGCATGTTATTGTACTTCAGTGGTGTTGGGAACTATTGTGGTGGTGCTCCTAACTATTGTGCATTATTGTACTGTGGTTGTGCTTAAAACTGTTGCATGAGATTATATTGTTGTTTTTGTGCATTGTTATACGATAGTGGTTGTGCATATTTTCCTATTACATGTTCATCCTACACCCTATATGTATCTGAAATCCTTTCTTTCATCATTTCCAATGTTCTACAATACTTTTCTTCATGTCCAACTCACTTGCAAAAATTACAAAATGTGCTCTTCTGTATTGTTTTATACTTCTACGCTAGGGGGAAATGATAGGGATCGTTCCCATGTGTTTTTAAAATCTCACACCATGGTCCTCCTGAAGCTAAAGGGTTTGGCATACCCACTACTATATACTACACAAATAATGGACACTCATTCTTGTGATGGGATTCTGTCCTGCACATTATACACCAGACATCTATTTTCTCCTTTCCTTTGTTTGGATTCAAATGGAATGTTAATTTCTTCAGATATTGTTTCAGTTCTTCCACAACTAGATTTGTATGCTTGTACTAGTTTTATTCTAACTGTAATGTTGCTTGTAGAGCCTCAATATGGCTCTAGAATTTTTGTTGTCTCAAAGGATACTTCAAGTGTGGAAATAGAGAATTAATAAACAAATGTATATACTGCATATCAGTAATAGGGTATTTTGACTTACCTTTTAGCCTATTGAACTTCTGGTCCACTTCCCATATCGATTCTCTTGGTTTCTTCTTAATATCTATCACTTCATGCATAAACTAGTCTTCTGAGCTTGGTTTATAAAATACATTTATTAACTTCCTCTTCACCTCTACGAAATTTGTTGGTACTCATGTCGATTTATTTCTTGCGAGACCCATGTACCAATCTATTGCACAGTCTCTAAAGGTGATTTCCAACTGCACGACCTTTGTATCTTAATATGTAACCTTCTTTGTTCCCCATATCTTCTCACAGATAAACAAATGCATTTCTGGATTGTCTGACCCATTCCCTCAGAACTCTGGTAACCTAATAGTTGGATATTGTCATGCTATTGTGAAATTTACTGAACGAAGACCTCCATGTGATGTAGATACTTGAATAGTACTTGTTGAACTTACACTTATTCTATTGGACCCACGTCCTATAAAAATTATTCTACCACTAGTCACTTACTGGTTAATTGTTTTTTCTTCTTCAGGTGTCTTAGTCACACATGGGGTTGTGGGTTCCATACTAATTTGAATCTGGAATGGAGATCCTTCTTCTACCTCGGGCCCATGACCTCTAGTTTTCCTCTCATATGTGGAGTGGAGGATATCCTCAATATGCCCTATGGCACAGATATCCTCTACCTCTTCCTCATCATTTTCCAAGCCCTCTTGCTCGGCTACTTCCCTCTTCTTGTTATTCATCCTATACTAGTAGGGCCATCTACTACACATCACACCTTCTTTACTTATGATTTCCTTTGCCTGTTCATCATCCATCATGATGGGGTCCATTGGTTCCTTCTTTTGGCTACTCTTAAGAGCCTTCTCCATTTCTTAGATCTTCCTTAGTGCTTCCCCCAACTCGTCCATTGGTGCAGAGTGATCTAGCTGTTTGATTCCATGGTCATCCCACCTTTATCGTGTAATAAGATCTTGATCGATGTACAAATATGCGTAATGTACCTTCCTTTAGGTCCCCTCACGAAATCGTGCTATGTAACAGTATATGACTTTGTTGTATCTACTGCAAACTCAATGATAAACCCCGCATTAATATTGTCTAACAGAAATCCACTGCGTGCATGAATTTGTTACCAACCCTTTCCAATCGCACAATATTTTCAGCATTCCACTCCACTGGCCTGATTCGATCAGTCATATGAGTATATTTCAACCTCAATATCCACTCCTGTGATAACTTTGGAAAATAAAAGAAATATGCCGCATGAAAATCAGTAAACACATAGCTTTGTAGGTACTAGTGTGGTGTATACCTGGAACCCTTATTATCTTTTTGTGTGAACTCCAACTGCTTTGTCTCCAACCATCTTTCAATCTCTTTCTTCGTAGGATTCCATGGCTTGAACATCCCTTTCTACCACTGCATCTTCTTCACCAAACCCCTTCGAGGCTACCCTTCTGAGTTCCATACAGAAAAATACTATTTGTTGGATGTATGGGTTGACCTGAGTTCTACCTTAGTTCTCCAACAAAACCCTTTTCACCATCGGCCCTTCTGGTAAACTAGAAGGCTACACCGTACACATAGCACACAACGCAGTCTCACCCGACATGGTTTACAGGTGACTGTAGGACACGGGTGTATGAAGTCATGGAAGGGATTGGGGGTTGTTATTCTTAATTTTATCTCTACTTAACCATGCATTATATCATACCATTCATCACATCTACTATTTCATTCATTCATAATATTCATTCTGCATACACATTCCAGTGCACACTGTGATTAAAACCATTCAGTCATCTAACCATTTAACCATAATTGTAGAAACAACAAAAGCATTCAAAAACATTGTAACACATGGTTTTACCATGGTTCACCTCGTGTTGGGGTTACGTCCACAAAGATCTTATTTTTATTTCTTCGTCTTCATCAAAATAGTGTTGCACGCATGCTGTGTTGCTTATATGTTTAGTATAATGCACTCATTAATTATCAATCTGGGATTCGTAATCAATAGAGTTACAAGACACCAGTAAGAAAGGTATTTCTAAATTCATGAGTATAGAACTATTCTAGATTATGTATGTTGGAAACAAAGCAAACTAGCAAACTAAAACACACTTTGGTTGTCTTTCACAGAGAGACTATCTACTCCATTATGGCACATGCAAGTATGAGATGGAGTTCTTTTGAAAAATCAACTCTGTTATTTGACCCAGAAAACTAACTATGCAATCACACTTCTGAAAGGGAAATCACACATCAATCATCAAGACATAGCATGGGTAGTTCAACAATCAATATACTGAGTATGTTGTGGTTCACAATGTGTTGTTGTGAACTTCACTAGTTCTCCTTCAAATATGTCTGACTACTGCTGCCAACATTCATGTCCATGAAACAAAATCAAATTCATAAAAAAAATAGAAACAGAGCATATGCAAAACAGAGTGAGTAAAGATCTTTGAGCAATCATATAATCGAAATCCTAGTCTAAACTATACTTATATCATCTGAAAGAATTAAAGCTTCAACTAATCTAACATTCACACTATTGAAATCAAATGCGAATACTAATCTATGAAGATGCTGACCTTTGTTGGGCGGTGGACCCTTGCTGCTTCAACAAGTCAGCGATTGGAGTCTACAGTAAGCTTGCTTTCAACCCACACATTACTCTTACTCAAACTTCAAAACATAGAATCAAACTATACTAACAACTCAACTCACATTCAATCATAGACGATCAAGACATGGAGATAAATGCCATCATTCTATTAATATTCACCCAGAATATGTTCTACAATATGTAATGTTGCTTCCCATGCTATGTTATGCTAACTCTCCACTACCTCCACCATCCTTTCCATGACTATTTAAACAGTCTTAGTCGTGAAACACAAGGAGGTGAAATNTTGTAGAGCCTCAATATGGCTCTAGAATTTTTGTTGTCTCAAAGGATACTTCAAGTGTGGAAATAGAGAATTAATAAACAAATGTATATACTGCATATCAGTAATAGGGTATTTTGACTTACCTTTTAGCCTATTGAACTTCTGGTCCACTTCCCATATCGATTCTCTTGGTTTCTTCTTAATATCTATCACTTCATGCATAAACTAGTCTTCTGAGCTTGGTTTATAAAATACATTTATTAACTTCCTCTTCACCTCTACGAAATTTGTTGGTACTCATGTCGATTTATTTCTTGCGAGACCCATGTACCAATCTATTGCACAGTCTCTAAAGGTGATTTCCAACTGCACGACCTTTGTATCTTAATATGTAACCTTCTTTGTTCCCCATATCTTCTCACAGATAAACAAATGCATTTCTGGATTGTCTGACCCATTCCCTCAGAACTCTGGTAACCTAATAGTTGGATATTGTCATGCTATTGTGAAATTTACTGAACGAAGACCTCCATGTGATGTAGATACTTGAATAGTACTTGTTGAACTTACACTTATTCTATTGGACCCACGTCCTATAAAAATTATTCTACCACTAGTCACTTACTGGTTAATTGTTTTTTCTTCTTCAGGTGTCTTAGTCACACATGGGGTTGTGGGTTCCATACTAATTTGAATCTGGAATGGAGATCCTTCTTCTACCTCGGGCCCATGACCTCTAGTTTTCCTCTCATATGTGGAGTGGAGGATATCCTCAATATGCCCTATGGCACAGATATCCTCTACCTCTTCCTCATCATTTTCCAAGCCCTCTTGCTCGGCTACTTCCCTCTTCTTGTTATTCATCCTATACTAGTAGGGCCATCTACTACACATCACACCTTCTTTACTTATGATTTCCTTTGCCTGTTCATCATCCATCATGATGGGGTCCATTGGTTCCTTCTTTTGGCTACTCTTAAGAGCCTTCTCCATTTCTTAGATCTTCCTTAGTGCTTCCCCCAACTCGTCCATTGGTGCAGAGTGATCTAGCTGTTTGATTCCATGGTCATCCCACCTTTATCGTGTAATAAGATCTTGATCGATGTACAAATATGCGTAATGTACCTTCCTTTAGGTCCCCTCACGAAATCGTGCTATGTAACAGTATATGACTTTGTTGTATCTACTGCAAACTCAATGATAAACCCCGCATTAATATTGTCTAACAGAAATCCACTGCGTGCATGAATTTGTTACCAACCCTTTCCAATCGCACAATATTTTCAGCATTCCACTCCACTGGCCTGATTCGATCAGTCATATGAGTATATTTCAACCTCAATATCCACTCCTGTGATAACTTTGGAAAATAAAAGAAATATGCCGCATGAAAATCAGTAAACACATAGCTTTGTAGGTACTAGTGTGGTGTATACCTGGAACCCTTATTATCTTTTTGTGTGAACTCCAACTGCTTTGTCTCCAACCATCTTTCAATCTCTTTCTTCGTAGGATTCCATGGCTTGAACATCCCTTTCTACCACTGCATCTTCTTCACCAAACCCCTTCGAGGCTACCCTTCTGAGTTCCATACAGAAAAATACTATTTGTTGGATGTATGGGTTGACCTGAGTTCTACCTTAGTTCTCCAACAAAACCCTTTTCACCATCGGCCCTTCTGGTAAACTAGAAGGCTACACCGTACACATAGCACACAACGCAGTCTCACCCGACATGGTTTACAGGTGACTGTAGGACACGGGTGTATGAAGTCATGGAAGGGATTGGGGGTTGTTATTCTTAATTTTATCTCTACTTAACCATGCATTATATCATACCATTCATCACATCTACTATTTCATTCATTCATAATATTCATTCTGCATACACATTCCAGTGCACACTGTGATTAAAACCATTCAGTCATCTAACCATTTAACCATAATTGTAGAAACAACAAAAGCATTCAAAAACATTGTAACACATGGTTTTACCATGGTTCACCTCGTGTTGGGGTTACGTCCACAAAGATCTTATTTTTATTTCTTCTTCTTCATCAAAATAGTGTTGCACGCATGTTGTGTTGCTTATATGTTTAGTATAATGCACTCATTAATTATCAATATGGGATTCGTAATCAATAGAGTTACAAGACACCAGTAAGAAAGGTATTTCTAAAGTCATGAGTATAGAACTATTCTAGATTATGTATGTTGGAAACAAAGCAAACTAGCAAACTAAAACACACTTTGGTTGTCTTTCACAAAGAGACTATCTACTCCATTATGGCACATGCAAGTATGAGATGGAGTTCTTTTGACAAATCAACTCTGTTATTTGACCCAGAAAACTAACTATGCAATCACACTTCTGAAAGGGAAATCACACATCAATCATCAAGACATAGCATGGGTAGTTCAACAATCAATATACTAAGTATGTTGTGGTTCACAATGTGTTGTTGTGAACTTCACTAGTTCTCCTTCAAATATGTCTGACTACTGCTGCCAACATTCATGTCCATGAAACAAAATCAAATTCATAAAAAAAATAGAAACAGAGCATATGCAAAACAGAGTGAGTAAAGATCTTTGAGCAATCATATAATCGAAATCCTAGTCTAAACTATACTTATATCATCTGAAAGAATTAAAGCTTCAACTAATCTAACATTCACACTATTGAAATCAAATGCGAATACTAATCTATGAAGATGCTGACCTTTGTTGGGCGGTGGACCCTTGCTGCTTCAACAAGTCAGCGATTGGAGTCTACAGTAAGCTTGCTTTCAACCCACACATTACTCTTACTCAAACTTCAAAACATAGAATCAAACTATACTAACAACTCAACTCACATTCAATCATAGACGATCAAGACATGGAGATAAATGCCATCATTCTATTAATATTCACCCAGAATATGTTCTACAATATGTAATGTTGCTTCCCATGCTATGTTATGCTAACTCTCCACTACCTCCACCATCCTTTCCATGACTATTTAAACAGTCTTAGTCGTGAAACACAAGGAGGTGAAATCTTTTGCAAATCAGTCAATTGTCAAATTTAATTATTCAGTTACATATTTTAAGCTTCATCCTCGTGACATGAAGTGCATGAGGATGAGGAAATAACAAACTATCCTAACATAGCCTTGCTAAAACATTTATGATTCAATAAACATCCAACAATTGTCTTGGGAAAGATCTGAAGATAAACTTGGTACATTCGGCTTCCTGTGTTGGTACCAGATTGTGACAGGTAGATGGTACCAGATCCAAATAGTGCACAAATGGTTGGTACCGAATCACGACGGTCTATGGCCGTTGGTACCGAATCATGATATGTGAGATTCGGTACCGGATCTGAATAGAAGGTGCGCTTGGTACCAGATTCGGACAGTGGCAATCTGGCGCATAAGTACCGGATAGATGAGATGGTACAGGAAGGATGTACTTATCTAGAGGTCAAAGGTTATACATGGAAAATTGAAGCATTAGTACATGAAACATTTAATCTCCTAGCTCAATAAACCACAAAAATGCATGAATTAATTATACTTTACCTTATGACCTTATCAATGGCTAATGGCAGTGTTCTTTTTCGTTTATCCAAGCTTAGGTAAGCCAAAAAGGTATAGATGAGGAGTATAATAGGGTAGTGGGGATGTCAATTTAGAGGCTCAACATTCCCCCATGCCAAAACCATTGCATGTCCTCATGCAACTGAAAACAAACCCAAAAATTTTCAAAACTTGAGACTCCATTATTTACTTCTGTGGATCAATGATGTTGATGGCTAAGGCTTCTTCTTTCAGCTCCCTTTTTATGACCCTAATGTATTGTAGGAGTAGTAGTACCTTGAGCTTATTATAAGTCTCTTCATGGTCATCTTGATTTTGTTGGCTGGTTGCTTTCAATTGCTCGTTTTCCTTTTTGATATACCTGTCCAATAGTTGGTATTCCTTCACTTCTAGTTTGAGTTCTTGATTTTGTTTTTGCAGTTCCCCAATCATTTTATTCTTTTGTTAAGGTCCTTGTTGACTCCATTATTACTGGTTGGATGTATTCTCTTTCCTCCACTTCCTCCCTCATCCCACATAAAGTAATAGTGGCTTGTTCCTCGGTCAAACTAGGGATGTCATCTTGGACTGATAAGTCTTTAGAAGGGGAGGTAAGATCGATTGGATCTTCCTATGTATGAGGACTGACAACTGCCTTTACTTTTTTTTCCATGCTCCTTGTGGTTCTTTTACAAGGAGGTACTGGATCAAGGGTGCTCACATGCTTCCTTTTCTTCTTTTCTATTTGTGGAATGGTTACAGGGGATTGTTCTATAGACTATTCACTTTTATTTTATGAGCTATTCTTCCCTTTCCTTACATTTTTTGTCTTATGGCCCTTCTCCTCAAGTACTACTGTTGAAGTCTCCTCTACTAATTTGGTTTTACCTTTTGATTCTTGACTTTTAAAAGTATTATTGACTGTGGAAGAGGGCCCTGCTTGTTTACTATATTTTTCATGTTGGCTCACTGTTTTGGATGATGATGGAGTTGACTTATCTTTCTTGCCCTTTTTCTTTTGAGGTTCCTTATTTTTTTTTGGAGCACGCTCGGCTTCCTCCACAGGTTTGTTTTATGTGGGAAGGTGTTGAGTGATAAGGATTTTCCAACTAATCCTTTGCTTCCTGATTTCATGTAAAACTAACATCTTAATAAGACCTTGATGGTAAATTCTAGTCTTCTCAGTTTTGGATAGCAATTTGACACCTCTTACCATTTTGTTCAAACTCATCCATAAAAAATATGGGAAATCAATTTCAAGGCCTCCTTCAAAGTGTAATAGAAGCCTAAGATGATATATGAAAGTCACAACATACCTTCCCTCACAAGAGAGGAATCGTTGAAGACTAGCAATCATTGGATGATACTCTTCCTTGATATAGTTCCTAGGGATCCCCTTTTTCCAATCAGGGTGCTGATGGTCTTCTTTCAAAAATTGTTGGCACATTTCCTTATTTATTCCTACTCCTTTGAAATACTTGGCTCCTCTGTTAGGTAATCCCGTGACATCCCTTAAGTTTTCTTCATTGATTGTTAGCTGCAGATTGCCTATATGCGCAATCTCTCCATCGTAACCCTAAATAAATTTGTGAGATATCTTCTCATGCCAGCCTGTGAATTTCTCCAAAAATGGCATCCATTCCAATCTAGCATACTTCTCTCGACACAATTGGAACTCCTCGGTCTCTCTATAAATTTGTAAGACCAGTTCACGTCTACTTACAATCATCGTTATAAATTGTGAGAAAAGAATCAGATTGTAGCACAAGGATTTAGTCAACTGATGAGGGTGAGGGTTTGGTACCAAAGATCATAGAAAGGAGTAGTCTCGGAACTAGAGAAAGGTAACGACAAGGGAAATGTGGTGATGGCATCGATAATGCGAATGGTAAGTTTAAGTAAGGATGTCGCAAGGAAAATTTAAGACCAGATGAGGATTATCTGGATAGATTCGCCACCCAGATAAGAAATTTCATTTCTACCCATTAATGTAATGATGAGGACAAGACGTTGGGTGTCAAAGCATCATTTTGGCATAGGTGATTGGACTTTCGAGTGGTGAATTTGATGTCATATCATGGCTCATGACACAAGATAAGTTCGTGATTTGCTTAAGGATGAAGTACGTTCGTGACCTATCATTACTAGACATGCTTCATATTCATGCTTTGATGTGATTTTTCCCTCAACCATTTTCAAGCACTTATGAGAGGATTAATTAAGTTTAGGCATATGGGTATGAGGGATAGGTGCATGGTTTTAATACTAAGGTCATAAGATCTATTATATATTTTCATACATATTGTAGTTTTATGAGAAGAGGAAAATAAATACCATGTTACCTTTGCTTTTGCCTTTGTATGATCAATACCCATAGCATATGTGACTGCTTGTAGATTGTCAGAATTCATCTTTTCATGCTGGAGTTTTCTGGAAGCTTGGTACT